>BMAO01037278.1:0-54502 GCA_019973975.1 Trichonephila clavata
TATACGCTTATCATAACATGCCGATTATCAACTGCATGCAACTGTCGGTCCAGTCGATTTGTGCCTAAGTCTGTCGGATTGTGAGTGAAGTTCATTTATTTGTTAAGTGTTACAATTTTTCAAAGTATTTGACAACGTATGCTATGTAGACTTATTAGAAGTCCTATATAATCCCTTTCACTATCCTCTGGGGGAAATATTTCTTGAACTGCTTTTTTTAGTTTAAAACCGCCTTCCGCAGTAAGAACTTGGTAAGTTTAGACTGGAATATATTTGATCCAGGAGCAATCTGACGAGAGTGCTCTTCTATCGGATCACAATCAGATAAGTGTTTAATTATTTGTCTTAAGAATTTAAGATAAAAAACAAATTTTTATTTTCCCCATGGTTTATAATCTTGATTGATAGTAAATTGACTGAACCAAATAAAGTTGATTGTTTTTATAACAATGTCTGTTGATTTGGTGTCCGAAACTCCCCTTGCGACCTTCGGGTCGTGACACAAACTGTCTAACTACTAAAAGCATTACAAGTAAACCCTACAATATCATAGCAGCCTAGGGCTTCAAAAAGTTTTAAGATGTCACTGGATTCGAATGCCCTTTTCCTTCAATAAATTTTATTTGTCTATCCTTTAAAATTTATTTTTGTCACATTTTCGAAATTATCATTTATGCATTTCCATTGCTAATATCTGTTCTTCCAAATTTACCACTGTCACTAGAATTTTCCTATTTTTGAACTAAATTATTTTTTTATATCTGTGATTTCTGATTTATAAAAAAATGTAACTCGGTTATTCAGATTTGCAACTGAATTTTAAGTTTAAATAAAGATTTTTTTCATGATTCATTCTAAATTAAATATCATGTCATATGTCTTGTCATTGATGCTATAAATTAAACACAACAGTTCTTTACATTTCTTAAATCATAATAAAATTTAACAGCTTACATTTTAGATTTCTATAATTTGATAAATGCAACTATCAACAATGACATCTAAGTTTGCAATTCGAAAGGATTTATGACATTTTTAAAAATTATTTCTTATTAGATATTTAAATCTGATACCTATTTGGTACTTTACAGAATAATTTAATATTTTAATTATACATTTAGATAATTATAACTCACCTGCGTTTATTAAATATGTTATATCCCACGGAAATTTAAGTTTCATAAGGTAATTCCTTCAACACAACAGCTGAGATACCTTTGAAACATTTTTACAGACATTTGTGATCTTTTTTAATCAGCAGCATTAAAGAAAAAAAAGTTCCACAAAGAGTACTATTTTCATAAGTTCTTTTTTTTATTTGAAACTTTCACTAATTAAAATTCTACTTAAGAGCATTAAAGTATTATGAAAAGGGTTTTTTTTGTTAAAGTATTTTTTTATCACAGAAACAAAAGCGAACTAAGTACCGTTTTAAAGAAATTTCAATTGCAAAGAAGAAAAACTCCCTTAAGGGTGCATTGCGTTAAAGTGTAGCTCAGTTGTCGCGTTCTTTCTTTTAATTCTGAATAAAACATTAAGCAACGTGAAGAAAAGAAACAATACTATTTATGTATATAAATGTGTACCCATTTCAAACAAGAATAAAATCTTAAATGGTTCTTTTACATTGACATAACAGCAAACTATTGTCACAACAATGTCATTTTGGTCAAGACAAAATTTGACTATTATGTATAATGTGGTTTGACTTTTAAAAGTGCAGTTTTTTCAGAAAGAATTTTGTTCATTTGTTCTGAAAAAATCTAATGCCACTATTTCAGTAACAAAATAGGCAACTAATAAAGTTCAAGTAAATTCTAAAAATGGTGAGGTATAGAAAATTATTTTAAATTCATACTTGCTACGTTACATGAATATTTTGAGATTCATTTTCTTTTCATTTAATGCAGTTCTCATTACAACTTACAACATTCTTCACTAATATTTTGATTATTCAATCGATCTGGCATCCAAATCGAAATTTGACCCACAGACCAAATTGTTTGTTTGAAACGATAGTAGGTGTTTTGAAGGAGAAAGAAGTAAGACCTTTTAAACTATAAACAGAGCTGATGTCTTATAAAAAAAGGAAGGTACAGTCAGAAAATGAACAATTAAACTTCGCATAAGTTATTTTTGAATCACTTAAAATTCCTGAATAAAAATTTATAAGATATTCATTAGAGAGAGTTTAAATTAAGGCATCCGGGCACATTTGGAGTACTTTTTTAAAAATACAAGGGGGGATCAAATGAAAAGGTACGAAACGACACGGTGGGTACAAATATAGACTTTATTCAAAATATACACCATAGGCCTGATCACAACGATCCCACTGATGAACAAGCCGCAGGATTCCTTGTTCCCAGAATTCCTGTGGCTGTGACGAGACCCAGTCCTTCACAGTGTCCTTGAGTACGTCGTCCGAGTTGAAGCGCTTTCCTTTCAGGTGTTTCTTCAGTGGACCAAACACATGGAAATGTCAGGGTGACATGTCCGGACTGTAGGACGGATGGTCCAACGTCTCCCATTGGAACTTGTCCAGTTCCATTTGTGTGACTCTGGAGACGTGTGTGGACGCGCGTTATCATGGAGCAGAACCACACCCTCCGTGAGCAGCCCCGGTCTTTTGTTCTTGAAGGACCTGCGTAGGCGTCGGAGTGTCTCATAGTACACATCGGAGTTAATGCTTTTTCTGTGCTCGAGTAATTCTGTGCTCGCATCATTTGGACGCCGCTTTTTATGAGAGCCTTTGCTCTCTCCTGCGCTTACGGACACCCGCGCATGATCCGATCCCAGTCAGAGTCTCCAATGGCATCCCGAGATGTCTCGCTACATTCTCCCTTGGCGGAATATGCAAATATTTATCTGTTTCCTTTTTATGTCGTTTTGTACCTTTTCATTTGATCACCCCTTGTAGCATACGAAAACATTGTAAATGTTTTTTAGGGATCAATACCAATCAATACTAATACTTAACTAACAATATTTTGACACGTTCGCTGCCGCTGGCGCGTTAGCGTAGAGCTACCTGGTATACCGGCGTCGCTCTAGGACGAATAACGACTTTCATAAGTTAAATTCATTATTTTTAGTGCGGCTTTGAGGTTTTTGAGGCATATTAGTGAAGCATTATTTTTATTTTTTATGTGCTTGGGTTTTAAATTTTGGGTTTAAATATTTTTATTTCCGAATTTAAAAACGGCGGACATTGCAAGTATTGCAGGGCTGTCTCAGCCTAAGAAAAGGAAAGTAAATAAAAATTGACTGAAGCCAAAATATTAGAATTACTAGAAAAGAGTGAAACATGAAAATATGTATAAAAGTAGTTTCCGTATTTCTGATTTTACAACTAAAATATAAGGAATGTTTTTAATCATTAAAACTCTATTTTGTAAATCGGCTTCTAAGGATGGTTATATCAATTTTACTATCAGCGAATGTGTTAAAAAAATTATCTAAATTTTAGAAAAATCACGATTTTATAAGTGAAATTTTAGCAATATTATTGAAAAACTTCAAAACAATTAGAGGAAAAAGTAATACGCTTATATCACTGAAAGAATTACTAAAACAAATTAGATGCATTTATCTAATAAATACACCAAAATTTTAATGTTTTATTAAAATTTAAAAGTTTTAGATATGAAGATGTAAATATTATAAGAAATGTGACATTCTTTATGATACCATTATTTAAATAACAGGCCATAACTCAAAATTGTTCTTATCCTAAAACTTTATTATTCACACAATAAGAAATAGACTAGTACATTCTCTAGTAAAAATGTAAACATCAGGCTCAAAAAGTTTGATAAAAAAAAAAGGTTTGAAATATTTTGAGCAATCAAACTCGCAATGACAGATTTTGAACAATTTAAATGTCGACTCCCGGTAGATTAAAGACCTATTTCAGGTATTTCTGACTTTATAAAATTGATCGTAACTTGGCCTCTAAGTAGTTTAGAAACCAAACAAAGTATATTTTGTGAAGCCAAAAGAGGGATCTGTTCAGTAAAATAAAAAACAAAAAATATATGTTTTGACCGAATTTGGTCATTTCAACCCGTTTGCGGATACCTTAAGTTTTACAAAACGGATAAAACCAACACGGAAAAATTGAGGAAATGTCAGGTGTTTATAAGGGGTTTTTTTGCAAAAATATATTATAAGAATAGGACAACCATTTTTAAAAATATCATGATTTTATATATATAGCACAAAATTATCATCTGTTAAGTAGTTTTCGCCAACCCAATATGTATTATGTAAATAAAGTTATTGTAACCGATGTAATAACTTCTAAATGGCTCCATAAGACTAATATGGCTTCCCTCTGGTGGTGGAACAGAAACCGGTAGAATGAACCAATTAGGCTGCTAAAACTCTGGTGCGCACCCTCGAGCAGGAATCCCTCCCAATGCTGTTGATGTAGCTGTTGGGATATTTCTTCCAGAACTGTTTAGAATTTACTGTATAGAGTGTCCGAGAACTGTATAGTGTGTCTACCTACAGTAAGTAAACCATATTTAGCACATAGATCCGGGGTGGGCATCAAGTCGATCGCGATCGGTTTAGGGATTGCCAAGACATTTTGGGGTGACCGTTTTCACATAAGATCTTAGACATACATACTAAAAGAAATGCAGGTGGTTATCAAAATACTGGAAACACCCGTGAATAAAAATGACATTTTTGAATGCACTGCGTAAGCTACCAAATTTTTTTCATGGATAGAAATGTATAGATTCTGGTAGTATTCAGTAGCTTTTTTAAAACTCTGTAAGACTAATTTTTTTCAAAATCTTAAAATGTTGGATCTCTCAGATTTTCAAAGAGATAAAATTGTGGGAGTCCGTTTAGCTGGAACAAATGTAACCAAAACATCCCAGTTTTTAGAGAGTCTAAACTGCTTATCTACAGTACAGCAAGACAAGCTCGGCAAAGCAAAATAATGGATGGAAAGAGAAGCTCAGTGAAAGAGATCGACGGGCACTGAAGCGGATTGTAACGTCTAAAATGCTAATAACTGCAGCATAAGGGACCACAAAGCTCTTTCAGCATCTAGATTCTCAAGTGTCAATAATTAGAATTAGAAGGCACTTTCATAAAGAGAACATTTACGGCTGAGTGGCATTTCTCCAGCCACTTGTCACAGATGTTAATCTGTCACACTCACAAAACCTGACCGATTGCTAGAAAGTAATATGCTCTGACGAATCATATTTCACACTTTTCCCTACAACAGGAAGGGTGCACATTTGGAGGATACCTGCACAAGCGTAAGATCGGGATTGTCTCCTTCCAACATTTAAACATGTAGGTGGATATGTCATATTATGGATTTAGATTTCGTTTGTGATATAACACTTAATGAATTAAAGTTAAAATTGCTTGGGAAAAATCAAACAATAGTAGAATTCATTGGATTTCTTAATGCTTTCGAAAACAAGTTAAAGCTAATATCTTCTCAACTGTTGAAGAATGAATTAAAAAATTTCAAATATATTTTTGAAGAATTGGTTAAAAATGGAGGGAGGTACATTAAGCAAAGAGAACTATCATGGTGCAATAATAAAACTGCGCCCCGAATTTGAGAGACGTTTTCAAGAATTTACTAGACTAGAACCAATAGTTGCATTCATGTGTTACCCATTTGGCGATACTGATGTGGAAAATATATCTCAAAATGTGTTAAATGTTCTCTTTATCTCTCTTGAAACAAAATTGTTCTCCTTCCAAAGGCCGCAATTTTAAAAGAATAACTTTTGGAATCTAATGGACGAAGTAAAGTATCTTAACTTAAAAAAAGCTGCAATTCATTTAACATCGTTATTTCGCTCTATCTACCTGTGTGAATCTACATTTTCAACGATGGATATAATTAAAATTTCGTATAATTCCCGTTTCACCGACAACCACTTAGAATCCATCGCAAGATTAACAGTTAGTAATTATACACTGAGATATTCAAGATTAGTTCAGATAGTATGCAGACTAAGTCTTCTGCTGAGACTATAACTACGAGAATTAACTTTAAATTAAAATTATTTATTTTTTTATGTATTTTAAATTGTTTGATAATAAATGCATCATTTGAAATTATTAAATTTCTGGGTATAATTATATGTTTATATTCTGCGTTTTACTTAAAAAGGAGTTTAAAAAAATATTTTTTTTATTTTGGATATGTAGGTAAGTACATATTCTGTATTTAGTATTGTTATAATATAAATATTGTTGAGCTTTTTTTTTACTTATCACACCTACGCCACAGAGTGGACCGCAACACCTTGAAAAAATTAGAAGTAGACCGTGTCATGTAAAAGTCTTCCCACCCCTGACATAGATGTATTAAGGCTATGAATTGATCAGTTGAATGATTTACCGATTCATCTCAGTGGTCTATACTACTAATTTGAATTTTTTCTACAGCAATTACTCTTTGTTTCATTCTGTCTTATATCAAAATACATATTATGTACATCATGCATTTCAAACTCATATGATATTATGGACCGCATGATCTATTTTATATCAAATAGGGAGCCGCTTGTCTTAAATGTTAAAAATAATATTTTCAGAATGATTATATTATGTATTTATTAGATTCAATATGTCTCAATGTAACGTTTATTATTTATACATGGTCGTTTTATATTTATGTTATTTTTTAAACATAAGTTATAAAAAAACTATAAATATACTTTATGTTATTTTTATAAAAAAACAAAAATAAGTTATAATAAAGTATACAGTTTAATAAAATATACAGTTAATAAAGTATACAGTTAATAAAATACAGTTTAATTTCACTTTTTGACGATATTTGACATCGTTTTTTCACAAAGCAAGTCATCAAAATTTGGTTGAACATATTGAGCTGATACAATTTTTAAAATTGGTGGCAAATGTTGATCGGAGTGTGAGTTAATCTTGGACTTTTTGAACTTTAGTTATTTTGTATTTAAAAAAAATGTGTCTTGTATAATAAGAGTTTCCGAACATAACCACTATGCGCGTAACAAAAGGTAACATTTTATGAAAAAGATCTAAGGATGAATATGCAAAAGAAGAAAAAACATCTGGAATACCAATACATTTTTTTGATTTAGCGAAAACTCCCATTGGATTTCAATTAATTCCCTTTTGTAAGTTTACATTAATTCTGATACGAATAGTTAGATGTAAAGTAAAAAGACGATATTATAATTCACAACTTTAAAAATTAGAAATTCTTTAAACGAATTCGTTTCTACCAATTTATTTTTTCGAGCATATTCTGTAAACTTTAATTTAAATGATTTAGTCAAAGGATATTGAGAGCTTTCAAACTGAGACTAATTTTCGTTTTCTATTTGTTTTCGCCAAAGTAATGATTTGCGTTTGGAAGTGTTAAGGTTATCCAATAGCATTATAACAATCATTAATGTGTGATAATATATTGGCCGGTTGTTAGTTTGTCATCCCTAATGTACAGAGAGCTTTCTTATGTACTCTGACTCATTTGATGCGTTGATTGCGTAATCCAGTTTATTAATCCTGATGAGTAAGCATCAGTTAGTCCAAATTAGTGACGTTCTACTATAATTTTATAGGTGTTTTTTTTTCTTTTAAAAATAGTAATTTGTAATTCCCCCCCCCCCCTATTTCTATAAACCAATAATATATTCCAATGTACACTGGAAGATTTTTCAAAAGAAATTAATTATTTTATGATTTTTCTCCCTCTTTCTCTCGATTGTCTATTGATGTTACAATATATCTGCGATAAAAGGAATTGAAAATAATCTTGAAAAATATATATCTATCTAATTATTTTTAAATAGAAATTTAAAAATAAAGATTCAAGCAGTCTCAAACATTTTTCTAAGCAACTTTTATACTTTACGCATGCATTTTTCTTTGCTGTCAGTTTAACCATGTATTCTACCAAAGTAATATCCACCGATTATACTGAGAAAAAACTTTACTATTGAACAAGAAGCTGACAAAAGCATCCCTAAAAATTTGTTTAATAATGAGCTAAAAATTTATTGCATATAAGATTAGCGTGTATACAAAAAAGGATGTGTAGAAAGATTTATCAAAGCAGCAGGAGAGCAAGTTATAACAGAAAATAAAATTCGCCATTTCACGATGGTGGAAGCAACAATAAATAAGCTACCTTGTCCAGAGTTACTCTCTTGTTGCTTTTTTACAGACTCCAGAAAAAATGCTCTCTTTTTCATTATACCTTGTTTTTTTTAGACCTAATGATCTCATCAAGACCTTAGCCATGAAGCATGTACTGAAGCAATTTCTTGCTCGATAAATTTTCAAACTACAAGAAAAAATAGGTAAGTTTCCAGAAAAACAATGCATTTAATCAATGCCAATTGCAATTCTTTCGTTACCAGACATTTAATAAATAATTCATTCTTTTTTTCTGTTAAGCCCATAAATGTCACTTTTTCCTGTTAGTTTCATTTAATAAATTATGTGATTAGTATTCAGAAATGTGTATGTAGTAACGAGAAGGGGAATGCCTTTATTAAAAGAAAAAATATATATTTCAAATATAAAAGGTCAGAAAGAGTAGCTTAAGGTATGTAACTACGTTAAAAGTCTAGAATTTTATCGAAATATTGAAATTATTTTATGACTTTTTTTTAAATTCCTCAAATTTTTAAGATTTCTTCCTACTTTATTTTTACTTTAACTTAAACTGACAACCCTTTAATAAAAACAATTCATATCTCCACTTACTGCCATAAAAATTTGAGCATATAGAAGTAAGAGTCTGATTTTTGCGAACCATTATTAATGTACGTGTCAGGCAGATATGTAAATGACTAGAAATGCAGCCTGAATGCGGATTGTGTAATGCCACCAAAGGCAGTTGAATTTAACTCTCCTTAGATTATAAATATAGGTAAGCATAACTCTTGTTGCATGCATTTAATTTGATGTAGAGGGGCACTTTTTAGTTAAATATGCCATTATGCTCCTTTGGACAATTATCATAGGGATTGTGGAAACCAGGTGAACACTTCGGCCAGCAACTTCCCCCTTAGGTCACTCTTACATTACCGTAAGGAGATGTTGAAACCAGTGGACTAGAGAGGTCTGCTACACGGCTCCCAGGCTCAGGACGTCCTCGACAGACTAGTAGTAAAGAAGACCGCCACAGCATACGACACACACGCTTAATGCTGTTTCATTGCCCTTATCTATGCACAGGCAGCGCCATCTCTACGTGCCTTTGTGTTAGTCCGTACCATCACAAGGCATATGACTGAAGGTCAGTTGCTATAGTGGCGCCCATTACGTTTATTGTCATTGACACTCACTCACCGTCACCTCCGTTTGGAGTGGTATTACATTCGAAGGGATTGGACTGCAACGGAAGAGAATCAGGTTGTCTTCAGCGACGAATTCAGATTCAATTTGAGCAATGATTACAATCGTATACGAGTGGGGATACCCCGTGGTGAATGTCTCAATCTTGCCTTTGCTGTACAGCGGCACACCTCTTCCACAACTGGTGTGATGGTATGGAGTGTCATTCATACGACAACGGTTTCCCCTAATATTCTTTTACGGCACCATTGATAGCCCCGAGGTACGTTCGGGACATTCTTCAGACACATGTGTTGCTAGTTATGGAAGGACACCCAGGGGAAATTTTACAACAGGAAAATGCTCTCACCCACACAGTAAGGATTTCACAGGAATAACTCCCCATATTTTCACTCATCTTTGGCATGCTTAATCCCCAGATTTTCCACCTATCTAACATATCTAAGATGTTTGAGGACGGAAAGTTGGACAGCCTACGAGTTTGGTTGAACTAAAGACACGTTTATGGTTAATATGCAACAAGATGTCACAGGACATCGCACAGAGTTTATATGTCTCTATACTCGATCGAAAAAACCTCCATTGATCAGAATTTTTTTCTACAATAAATGATAGTTTTGTTTTGATTTTGTAGCTACTGTATTTACGTATGTAAAATTTCGTTTTATTCTGACGATTCTTTCTTGGTGCGCAAGTTTTTATGGCAATGAGTGTACTCTTAGTACATGTCTGGTATAGAAAAAATAGTTGAATTTGAATTCTATATACTCATTTAAAGAAACCATGTATTCGAATGAAACAGTTTCGCATGAATTTACTTTGTGATGTATAGGTATTTTTAAAAATAATGGAAACACCTGCGAGTAAAAGTGATATTTTTGAGTACGTTTAATAATATAATGAAATATAATAATAGCTGCCGTTTTTTTTATAAATAAAAAAATGTATATATTCTTGGGGTATGTGGTAGCTTTATTAAAGCTCAATTAGTCTTGGAATTTTTTCTAAAGCTTAAAATGTCGGACCTCTCAAATTTCCATAGAGGCCAACTTTTAGGAGCCCATCTAGCTGGAGTAAGTGTGACCGATACATCCCAACTTTTGGGCGTATCTAGAGGTATGATGTCTAAAAGCATCACAGCATACACATAGCTTGACAAAGCAAAATAGTGGATGGAAAGAAAAGCTCAGTAAAAGAGACCGACGGGTATTGAACCGGATTGCAATGTCTGAAAAGCGAATAACTGTAGCAAAAGTGACCACAGAGCTCAATCAGCATCTGATTCTTCAGTATTAATGGTTACAGTTAGAAGGTACCTGCATAAACAGAACATTTACGGCAGAGCAGGAATTCCCAAATCACTTGTCACAGATGCTGATGGCAAACTTCGTTTACAGTTCTGTCAGAAAAGTAATAGTGAAAGAAAGTGGTATGGTCTGACGAATCGTCCTTCACATTTCCCCCTGCAGTAGGACTGGTACACGTTTGGAGGACACCTGCACAAGTGTATGATCGTGGGTGTCTTCTTCCAATTGTCAAACACGGAGGTGGATCTGTCGTGATATGGCAGGCGTGTCGCGGTTTTCTGCTGGACCAATCATAACCCTGAAAGCTAGGATAACTGGGAAGAAGTATAAAGAAGTTTTAGCTGACCAGATCCATCCTGCGATGCAAACTTTGTTTCCTGCAGGAATTGGCATTGCACCTATCCATGCAGCGGAGCTTATCCAACCATGGTTTGATAAACACGTGGATGTAGTTAAACATCTATTTTAACCCGTACAGACCCCAACCTCAATATAATTGAACTGCTATGGTCTATTTTAGAGCGTTCAATACAAAATCGATATCTTCCAACGGCATATTCCCAGGAATTTCAGAATATCTCCGTGAGGAATGGTACAATATTCCTCTAAACACTAATCAGCATATGTCTGAATCTATTCCTACACGAATCCAAGTTGTATTACATCCAAGCAGTCATACGCAATACTAATAAAGGATTCTTTATAAATCTAAGGTGTTTCTATTATTTTGATAACACCTGTATAATAATGCATCAGTTTAAAATATTTTCCCGATTCTGTGCTAATAAAACGGATCATATTCCATTTAAAAAGCAATAAATTTCCATAATTTCTTGTTAACGTAACGATCAAAGTTTTGAGGAAATTGTATTGACTTCTTGCATTCATTTTTTGTTCCCATTCCCATGAATTTTAATACTGTCTGAAACTTAGTTGAGGAAATTGGAAAACGTATTTAACACTAAATATGCAGGACATGTTGTATTGCAATTGTTAATAATATTTGAGTGCAAAAATAGTAATATTCTATTTTTTATTTCCTTTTAATTTAATATAATTAAGAGTAATATTTACACCTGATTTTCTTTTTGTATAGCATATCACATTCTAAAAGTTTGAAATCAGAATATTTAGAGCTTCAAAATTTTGTGGTAAAGTTTTACCATTTCCAACAAATAAAGAAAGAAAAACAGATTTGGAAATTTCCATAAAACTTTCGTACCTTTGAAATACACTTTGCTATATTAACAGCTGCGGAACAAGGAATTGCCTTTAGAATACTCTATAAATATCCCACAATCTTAATTATTGTGATTAAGCCATTAACTCTTTTCTACTTAAAGAGCACGCGACGCATACTATACTTATAAATTAGAATTTAATTACCACAAAACGTCCTTTATAATGAAAGGTATATTTTTAGCCGAGTTCTCCAGGACTGCTTTTGTTATCGAGAGAAACTTACATTAGTGATTATTTCAAAGGGTTGTAGCTACTTTTCAATTGAACGTTGAATTTTCTATTAAAGATTTAAAGTACTTTACTTAAATCATGCATTATTAAGTCCTTTATACAATATAAACTGAATATATTAAACTTAAATTATTTATAAAAATCAACAAAAATGTATTTTGCATGCTTTTTGTATTATTGTATATCACAGTATTTCAAAATTTCACATAAACCTTCAAGTTACTGTTGACTTCATTGTATTTTTAATTTATCAAATCTAATGTGATTTGATTGCCAGTATATTGTTAATTTGAATTGTTTAAAATTAGTTAGATAAAAAAACGTATTTATTCTATTCGTATCTTTTTTCCAAGATCTACGTTATCTCGATTTCAAAATAAATTCTGTAAATGATCCACTTAAATCTTAAAGCGTACTTTATCTGTTTCATCACTAATCTTTTTAGTTTCATTTCAATTTTTATATAAATTGCTGTACCACCCGTATGTCTCGTATTTCAATCTGCATGGTACATTGAGATGCCTTACTATTAAAAAATATCTTATTCCTGTAGAATTTAAACTCAAATATATATCTTTTTTTTCATTTAATTCCCATCATTTTCCTGATTAATGAACTATTCGAGCAAATTAACCATTTATTCCTGTCTAGATTTAAATAAATTGTACAACTCAAACATGTTTTACATTAATTTAAGATTTGATTGGTTCTTTACAGTAAAAAAGTCGATAAGAAATACGAAAACTTTAAAGAAATTTACTATGGAATACTACAGAAACAATTTTTAGGAATCATGATTCATATTTTATGTAGATTAACGCAATTTAAGTTATTGTTAAAAGGACATTTCTTCTGAATATCTTCCTTAATAATAGAGATAAGCTATTACAATAGTATTCCTTATTATTTTTCATTGCTACTGAAATCCATTTGTAATTCAAAATACACATTGTTAAATACACATGCTTCATTTCTTTGATTTTTTTAAGTTGGATAACTGAATATGTTGTTGTTGCCACCTGTCTGACGTAGTCAGATCAAGGCCCGCGAAATTCATCATGGCAACGGGCAAGAGATACGCCTGTCGTTTTAGCCTAAGCTTTGAGTCTTGAAGGTGACAGTACGATTTTGCTCACGATAGATGGCGACACTATTCAGACCCACTGATTTAACGAGCACGTACTCGGAGAGTATTTGGTGGCATCGGGCATCGAACCCAGGCCTTCCTGTCTGGCGTCCGCTGCTCTAACCATTAGGCTACCCACGGCCTACTATAATAACTGAATATAGTTTCTGAAAAGCCTTTGATAATACCTAAAAAGGAAAAACCATTTTAGACAGAATGTAATTTAAATGAAAAGATTGGAAAGAAGATAAATTATTGTCATCCTTATAAAGGTCTCAGAGATGTTAAATTTCAAGATTTTTCACCTAAAGAAAAAATACTGTTCAAGGCGAGCATTTTAATATTAAGCTTTTGAAGATACTCGAAAAAATTAGAGAAGTATTCAAAAATTTCAAAATATATTTTAGCAACATCACCATTAAATGAATAAATAACACGCCTTTACATTTTCAATTTTTGTTTACGCTTCTTTTTCTTCTGCGCTATAAGACTCTCTAAGTAATATAAGTATTGGGAAGAATCAAAAGAAAACTTGCAAACTCATTGCCCATCGTGCTGAGTCAGTGGCAGGAATACGAGATGCAGTTGGTAACACAGCGACACAACAAACTGTTAGAAATCGGTTACGTCAAGCAGCTCCGAGCCAGGTGCCCTGTAGGGTGTATTCCACTGACTCCAGGCCAATGCCAATTGCGATGCCAGTGGTGTCAAGACAGAGCTCATTGGAGGACAGAGTGGAAATCTGTAGCTTTTTTTGATGAAATCAAGTTCTGCCTTAGTGTCAGTGATGGTCGTGTGTTGGTCGTAAGAAGGTCAGGGAAACGCCTGTAACCAAATTGTCTGCGGCCTAGACACACTGGACCTACAACTGGATTCATGATCTGGAGAGCAGTTTCCTATGACAGCTGGAACACTATCGTAGTTGTCCCAAGAACACTGAATGCAAATTTGTACGTGATTCTGGTAATTCAACCAATAGTACTGTTCTTCAGAAACAGCATTCAAGGGGAAGCTTTCCAATAGGATAACGCTTGATTTCACACCGCTGTTGTCATGCAACGTGCTCTAGAGAGTTTTTACATGTCACCTTGACCTGCGAGATCACTAGATCTGTCTCCAATTGAGCACGTATGGGATATAATTGGACGACAACTCCAGCATCATCCGCAGCCAGCACTGTCCGTCACAGTATTGACACAACAAGTACAACAAACGTGGAACTCCATACCACAAAGTAACATTCAGCATCAGTATGACACAATGAATGCACGCCTGCAGGCTTGCATTCAAAATTCTAGAAGTTACTTCGGCTAGTAATGTATTCAGATTCATTTTCTTGAGCTTAAATTAACCTGTGATCTTGAAAATTTAATCAATTAAACATGTTGACTAATCGATTGGATTATCTAAATTCCATTACTCTACAATAATTTATTCTTGGTGATGAGATTTTCTTACCCGTCAGCGTTTTTCGAATACGAGATGCATTGTCAAAGAATTGAAGGCCTTGAAAATTTTCTATATTGTAATGAAGGTTTATTACTTTTAAGAACAAAAGCATATCACACACAATATATTCAAATGACGAGGGTGACACCTGAGACTAGGAGAACTTCAGGGGTCTTGACAGATTTAAAGTGCATCATACTCTCTACACGGCGGTCTTCAGAGACACCAAGACTCGAACTTACAAGTTTCCAACCATAATTCCTCGGCTAATACAACTATTTTCATTATGAAATAAATGCCAAAACATATTTTGGAAATGGTAGTCTAATAAAAGGAAAGCTTCGTTACTTTGCATTGTTTTTATTATCAGCGCTGATGCTGCTTAAAGGTAAAACTACATTCATCATGAAAGGAAGAGAAACAGAATAAAGTCTTGGATTTAAAAATGATATCGTCTAAGATATAGCAAAATACTTGAAAATTACAAAGGTGATTATTCAGACGCCTGTCTTACACATACTATATTTACTTGAGGCAATTCACACTTGTATGAAAGAAATATAAAAAGGTTATCGATGGTGGTTAAGATAATCCATGTAGCATTGATGATTAATCCATGCACACTGTCCCATGAAACACATTGTATATATATATTGTTGTAGTCAGCAACAATAAGCAGCACAATTACAAATGCAAAACTTTCATTTTTACAGTGTTTCAAAATATCTCACGACGAGTACATGAAAAAAAATTATTTCTTCAATTATTCCTGAAGAAATACTTAAGTGAAAAGATACAGAATCTGACTTAAAGTATAATGTTATTTATTTGGAAAGAATATATTTAATTACGTTTAATTACATTTTCTTACACCTGGATACTACACTCAAGAGCCAAAACATTATGACCACCCCTACATTTCACAATGAACTCGCCTGGATGACGGGGAAGGCACGTGATTAGGTGGAAGTGGTATTTAACTGCTGCTGGAGAGTCTGAAGAATCATTCTTTCACTTACTTCTGTTTGTGATGGGAAAGGCTGCGGATCTAAGCGACTTTGATAGAGGGCAGATTGTAATGGCTCGAAGGCTCGGAACAAGTATTTCCGAAACTGCACGACTCGTGGGTTGTTCGCGATCTACAGTTGTTAGTACTTATGCAAAGTGGATGAATGACGGTGAAACCAGCAGTAGACGACATGGTGTTGGACGTCCACACGCTATCAAAGAAAAGGTCGTCGGAGACTGTCTCGCATGGTGAAGCAAAATCGGAGCCAGACAGTGGCTCAGCTGACAGCCCAATACAATGTAGGGTCAAGTAGAATAGTATCGGAGCACACTGTTCAGAGGACACTGTTGGATATGGGGCTACGCAGCAAATGTCCCACTCGTGTGCCTTTGCTGACCAAGCGTCATCGCCAACTGCGCCTGCGCTGGGCCCGGGAGCATCGCGACTGGTCCATGGATCAGTAGGAGATAGTTGCCTGGTCAGATGAACCACGGTTTGTCATTCATCACGCCGATGGCTGTGTCAGGGTACGCCGTCTTCCAGGCGAACAGTTGCTCCCTCAATGTACAGTAGGTCCTATACAGGCCGGTGGTGGCGGTATTATGCTTTGGGGGACGTTCTCTTGGGCGTCTCTGGGACCCGTGGTTGCGTTAGAGCAGAATATGAATGCTACAGGGTATCTGAACATCATTGAGGACCAGTTGTATCCTTGCATGGCCTCTGTTTTTCCAGCTGGAAATGGAATGTTCCAACAGGACCACACCCTGTGTCACAAGGCTAAAATTGTGTTGGAGTGGTTCCAGGAACAAGATGCTGAATTCCAGTTAATGTCCTGGCCACCTAACTCACCGGATCTCAATCCGATAGAACACATTTGGGATGTCATGGGACGGCAGCGCAGAGTTCAAAGACCACCAATTCGTAATATCTCGGATTTGCGTGACAGTTGCTTAAACATCTGGTACAATCTGTCTCCGACCATCTACCAAGGACTTGTGGCATCCATGCCAAGGCAGGTTGAAGCTGTGTTGCGCGCCAAAGGTGGGCCAACTCGTTATTGACAGATGGTCATAATGTTTTGGCTCTTGAGTGTAAATACATTTAAAAGGAGCTTATGTTCAATCAAAAATTAAATCTAAAAAAATAATAATTGTACTTTTTAATTTAGTTTTCATAAATAAGACACTATGTGTTTTGCGTATAAACAGATCTTTTTACTCAAATTAATAATTATACTTTAAATTTTAAATATCATTTATTAAAAAGGGCAACTTTTTTGAAAGCGTTTTAATATCATCGACAATGTCATTAAAGGAGATGAAATTTTGGAAGAACTAAGTGCTCCTACCCTACAAAACTACAAACTTATTTGAAATAAACATAACATAGTTTTGAAAATTTTACTCTCCCTTTATGGAAATTGTTTTTTTGTTTTGTAAATATGTGAACTTTTTCATACATAGACTGCGCTTGCTGCTATATATTAATAATGAAATTCTAAGTAATTCTAGTGGAATAGAATATGAATAGATATAAAACTATGTTTATTTAGTCTTATCACACTGAGTTACATAAGAACCTTAATCATTTATTCGCATGACCCAGTTAAATTTAAAGGATTATCTTCAATGTTATTCTACACCGACGATCTACCGATAAAACTATAGGATCCTGTCATTAGTTATCCAGTTTATCCATGTAAAGTACTCAAAGCTAAGTAGTGTAAGTTATTTTATTATTAAAGTATGTTACATTACATATAACGCAGATTATGAAAATATATTTTCATAAAATTTTTAGACACATCAAGTGATGAATTAAGTATATTATCATGCATTTGAAATAAAGTGGAAAGATGAATTATAATTTTTATTCTATCATTTGAATTATTTGAATTAAATTTATGAAACTTCCTATCTGTAAATTTAATTAACTTCAAGATGCTGAAAAGTAATGATTTTGCAATAAAGTAAAATGTTTTAATTAAAACTTTGATGTTTTCAGAGCTCTCAGACTCCCCAATTTCATTATCCCTCAAACTGATACTCACCAGTTAATTCATTTTTTCAGGAAAAATTCACAAAAGTAATCACACGGAAATTAATTTCTGCACGATTCCAGTTTCTAGAGGAAATTAAATGTTCATGTTTCCGTAAATATCCTCTTCGGCTTTCAAAAGTAGTTTTTGTGTTATATTTATTTAAAATAAGAAAATATTATTTCTATATAGTTTAAATTATTTTTAATTAGGAAACTATAACATTCAGACAAAATTTTCTAGAAGTGAAATTTAATGAAATTTCGTTACTATGGTGAACGAATTCCGGAAAACTCTTGTACTTTCAGAATGGTTCTAGGAATCTCAAAATTAGAATGTGTCAAACAATGAAATTTAAAAGGGTTACAAGCATCCTTCATACCCGTATATATCAAACATGACAATAAGAGAAATGTAACTTTTTCACACGCTTATTAGGTATAGTGGTTAATGACGCTGACATGCAGGGGGCCTGAGTTCGAATCCTAGAGAAGGCATGGATGTTTGTAAACGTATAGTGCCTTTGCGTAATGAGGTCACTCAAAATATTCGCCGAGCCTCAAAACTTTATGTGTGGCTGGTGGGCGTTGCTACAGGCGTATCATGTTACGTACGGGTGAGTGAGTGAGAGAGAATATTAACGTCGCACTGATTAGCAACATGAAGGTTTTGGCGACGGTCCGGTAATTTTGAACCACGGTCAATGACGTGACGACACCTGAGCTGGCACCCCTCTCCTAACTACACCACACCAACAGGAGACGTTGAGCTCTCGACAGATTTAACGTGCATCCTCCCCTACACGGCGGATCTTTAGTGTACTAGGATCGAACCCATGACATGCTAGCCATGATCCGATGCCTGACCACTCGCCACCACGGCCGCATGTTACGTACAGGACCCAAGCTTTCAAGGTTCACGATGCGTAAGAAAAATCTTAAAATGTTAAGGGGCCCCAAAAGAGAGTCTCCAAGAAATTTATATACAGGGCCCATTCAAGACTAGCTACACTAGTGCTGCTGGAAGAGAAGTGGGAAGCCCCTGACAAACCCAGGTTATTCTCTCAAAAAATTGGGAGGGAACCGAACCAAAACGTGCTGTCATCTGCAAAAAAACCAGCCCCTTCTCATGGTGAATTTCACGGTCGACGATCTGGCACTGCCGATCAGGTGGTCTTCGTTACATCAGAACTTTCTCACAACTCGCGTTAAAAAAAAGTGCTGGTAGTCCCCATAAAAGGCATTTGGAGCTGACAGGGAATTCAAACAGTTTACGAGTCAGTGGTAATGATAATTCTTGTTCTGATTCATTTTTGTTGAATCAACTGCTGTGTGTTAAGTTATCGTATGATTTATATTGTAGTGTTTCTATATGTTACGAGACGTTTGTTAAGGGAATAATGAAAAGGCATACTATAGGCAAGTGATCTAAGAGAGAAAATTATAATACGCATGTTATTAGTAGATAATCATCTAATGGAGAAATCTACAATAGGTGTCCAAAAGTTAAGCATAAATCGCAAAATGCGAAAAACATGGAGTAAATATTCGTAAAATTATTCCAAATTTCTTGCGGATATTAATTGGGTGAAGAAGAAACATTGGGTTTATGCAAAACATTTCAGTCGACTACGTCCTGCGCGAAACACCGGCGCATGTCGGAACGCGGAGAAACCGATTCACGACGCATAGGCAGCCCAGACAAGTTTCGTGCAACTGCTGTGCGAAGGAACGTTGTTAACCATCAAACAAGGTGAATGATGGCACAAAGACGCCAATTGGACATGTTTACGAAAAGAAGAATCGCTGGAATGCTGGAATCCTCACGATCACAAACCGAAGTGTCTCAATTCTGAATGTGGACCAGTATGTGATCTCAAGATTTGGTAGAGGTTTCAAAGAACGGGAGATGTTACCCGACAACCAGTATCAGGTCAACCAAGAGTCACAACCCCTCGCCAAGACCGATATATGGTAATAAGTGCGCGACGTCAGAGGGACAGTACTGCCAGAGCTCTGGGTTCGGCGCTCACAGTCGCCACAGGAATACGAATTTCGAGACCAACTGTTTACAGGAGACTCAATCATGCTGGCCTGTATGCCAGAAGACCATCAGTTTGCATTCCCCTCACGTCTGCGCATAAACGCGCTCGTTTGAACTGGAGTTTGAAACATCAACATTGGAGTGTGGGAGAGTGGGCCAATGTGATGTTCAGTGACGAGTCCCGGTTTAGTCTGAGTAGTGATTCTCGGCAGGTAACGATATGGGGAGAATTTGGAACACGTTTTGAACCAAGAAACATAAGGGAAAGACATCATTTTCCATCAAGGGGAGTAATGGTATGGGCATCATCATGATGGACGGCAGCACAGACCTCCATTTCTTTGACATGGGGTCTGTGACTGCTCAAAGATACAGAGACGAAGTTCTTGAGCCTTATGTTCGCTTGTTTCGAGGTGCTTTTGGTCCTGACTTCATATTCATGGATGACAATGCGCCATGTCACCGAGCAGTGCTGATTGATGACTTCCTTGAAATGGAAAACATCCAGCGCATGTCGTGGCCTGCGAACTCCCCTGATTTAAATCCTATCGAGCATGTATGGGATATACTCGGGAGACAAATTTCAGCCCTTTCGCACCCACCAAGCTCCGTTACAGAGCTGAAGAGAGCTCTCCAAGAAGCTTGGAACCGTTTGAGCCCACAACTCATTCATCATCTCATAGCAAGAATGGTAACTCGCTGTGCAGCGTGCCTGACTGTCAGAGGTGACCCTATGCCTTATTAAACTGCAGCATTAGTATTTTATGTAATGTTTTCTTTCATTTTTTCTTTAAATGGTGTATCCTTGCTATGCTCAGTTTTCTTTCAAACTGCTACTTTGGATATTGAAATTAATTATTATCATTCTTTTGATTTGCTTCCTTGTTTTATAACCATTTTACACTCGCATATCACGTTTCCTGCCATTCTGATTTACAGTTCGTTCTTTATTCACATAATTATCAATTATGCTTAACTTTTGGACACCAGTGTATGTTTGAAATATGTGCCTGAAAACGTTTGTAATTATTTAAACTAACCCTTTCAGAGGACCATGATTACATATATGTGATCACTTCCGGGAACACGGTATCGTATTTGGGATTGTGTTTTGATCTCATTTTTCGGTTCGTAATCATATCAGTGTGATCTTAATTTGGACTTCATGGAATTTGGAATGATTATAAACTATAAATTTCGGTATATTTTATTACAGTGATAATTTTTTTAATGAAGTTAGGCTTAACTGGAAAAATCGTTTAGTCTTAAACGGGTTAAAAATAAAAGGCAGTTTGTGCGCATGATGCCTCTGTAAAGAAGTACTGTGTCAACTTAATGAAAGAATATCTTTTAATAGTTTAACTAACAAAAATAAACTGAAATTGCTCTGGTTATTATACCTCTGAAAAATATTAAAAGAAACTTCATAGTATTGGGCATTTATATTGAAAAACGGAATGGAAATTCCGTTTTTATTGAAGTTTTTAAGAAAGAAGAAACATTGTTACATGATATTAAGAAAACAACTTTGTCTCATTGAAATGAACTGGTATTTCTATGTGATAATTTACTACCGTTTTAACTTAAATGAAAAATATTTATCTCGTAAATGCTACTCTTATAAAAACCCATAAAAAATTAAATGATAAGCCCTTATTGATTGAAAAAAATCCTCAGTTTATTCATTTGCAGTTTTCTCTCTTAATTTTGGTATCATAAATTGAAGTAAGATATTTTATTTGAGATTTATAAGTTTTTAATTGTATATTTAATCATAATCTTAAAATAATAACAAATATTGGTCTATTTAGGCTTATTTTATACAATGCATATGAAAGTGCCACCTAAAATATTGTATGAACTTTTAGTTATATGCCAGATTGAAAAAGTTAAGGTAAAAATTTTTCCCTGAAAGGCATCTTAATAATGAAGTAATTAATTAATGCTTCTTATTGATGAGACGATTAATTACGAGTAATGCTTTTAACTGGAGAAGTATTCTTACTGATGAAACAAGTGTTGAAATTTTTATAATAAACATACACATACAGTAATGCAGGATCCGGCAAAAAAACCTCCCCAGTTTCAAAAGGCAGTTGCAAACAAACAAAACAAGATAGAGAAAAAAGTCTTTTATTTGTGAACAACAAATACGATGCCATTTTACATTAATTGGTTTTAAAAATTATGTCCGCTAAATGGTGTCCTCCAATGGTGACACATCGACGAAATTTTTCCCGAAAGTTCTTTAGAACATTCCATCTGCCGCTGTTTTGATTTCGTCTGATGAGGCCCACTTCCACTTGTCAGACATTGTGAATAAACAAAACTTTCTCTGTATGGCAGCAGAAAACCCCAAGTGTACAAACAACGTCCTACAACCCTGCAAGCACTAACGGAGGCAATTACCCATACAGTGGCTGCAATTCCACCGGAAATTACTTCGTCAATGTGTCACCATTGGAGGACGCCTTTTAGCGGACATAATTTTTAAAACCAATTAATGTAAAATGGCATCGTATTTGTTGTTCACAAATAAAATACCCTTTTTTGTATTTTGTTTTGTTTGTTTGAAACTTTGAAACTGGGGAGTTTTTTTGCCAGACCTTGTATATTTATATATAAATGGAAAAATTTTCTAATAATTGCAGTAAATAAATATTTGTATGATTTAAATCATATTTTTTATCCATTTCAATTTCATAGCTTTCATTAGTTTTTTCTTGGGATAATATTTGACATGAAGGCAAGAAGCACACAAATTTAAGTAGTAATTTAATACATTTTACTGAATGTTAAAACTGCTGAAGTTTGAAAGATCCCGATGATTTGCATGATAAGCAAGTAAAGATGCAAATGTTTGAAATTCAAAGTACTGAAGTTCTTTTGTGAGATAAATTACCTAATGTTAAAAGCTCCTTTTAGTGAACACTAATTGGTCGATGTCATGGTAGCCACTTTAAAAAAGGGAATGACAACTCCTAAATATAAATTATTGCTTTTTTTAAATTAAAAAAAAATGTCTCCAATGATTTTTGTCTTTTTTCTTTAAGGAAACAAACTGTAAGTGTGCTTATTACTTTTATTACTATTTGCACCCTAACAAGTGCGTGTGGTTGTAACTGGCTATTAACCTCCGAATAAAGATTTTATTGGTTCACATAAAAGTTAGTGATATGTGTCAATCTTCATTTAATGGGCACAGGATTCATTTCACCTTTTTGAAAGAATTGCGGAGGAAATGAAGAGTGAAGATCTTTATCACGTACTGGTACGAATGACTATTATTTCTCCTCAACAATGAGACGTTGCAATCTAACAACTAATAATCATTAGAGCCTTTTATCGAGCTTTTAGAAGTGAGATAAATTCTATACCATTCTTTTTATTGAAGGAATGTGGTATTGAGAGAAATAGGAAATAGGGGGGGGGGGAGAAAGATAATCATCTAAAGATTTTTACAAGCTGGAGGAAAGATTCAAATAAACCCCCGAATTTTTAAATTTAAAATACACATCCAACAAGAGAGGTTTTTTTTTTTTGACAGAAGCTATTTATACAAGAGGAAATATAAAATTGCCAAACAAATAAAATAATGAAATAAATAACTATTCTTTTGTGCTTTTACTGAATATTATTAATTATATTTTTTTATTAATTGAAATTAAACTGAATTATATTTCAAACAGAATTCATTTCAATGTGATAATGAAGGAATCACAACTTTTTTTAAGCGTATAGAAAAGTAACTATACAATATAATTCCAGAACTATACTCCGAGACTTATACTCTTATACTTTGAAATCATAAAGTGTTAATATGTTGCAGTTAAATTGAAATATTATAGCCCACCATTGTGTTAGTCATTGTTTTCGAATTTTCATTATGCTTTGGAATATTTATCTTAATATTACTTCCCAACAGATTCCCTTCATGCAGTTCTATTGAAATTTTGTTCTGGTCTAGTCCATCTTTTGTAAGATTTAACACTAAAACCGAACTTTCCACAGAAATGTATGCATTGTTGATTTCAATCGACCTGGTCGAAATTCTATGCACAATGGACATAGTTACGCGCGTTTCAACAGGGATATGATGGTAAAACCAACCAATTGTTCCTAAGCTTCTAATTTGGTCCCTCGTAAAATCGTATCATTTTCCAGAACTTCCGTCCAAGCATTTCTTACTCCACATATATCTCCTGGAACGTTGTACTTCTTTTAATTCTGGGTCCTTCTGATGACAGAGAATAATGACTGTAATGTTCTTGGGAATAACAGTACGAGCACTTAGCCCTATCGTGCACTAAACTCCTTTTATTACAGTTTATGTAGATCAGCGGTCGCCAACCGGTGGTACATGAAAAAGTGTTGATGGTCGCAGAAAAATTGGGATATTATTTATATTTTTATAAGATTCAGTTTCAAAAATGGCGAGTAACATAGAAAAATGATTGTACATTTCTTAAAAAATTTCTTTACTACTTTTAGCAAAATTTCTTCTGAATTTATGGAAATTTTAGCAATTTTTGCACATGTTTTCAGCGACATTTGAAGGTGAGCGTTGGCAACTATGGAGGAGGCATAACACTTCAGTTAGTGAATATTGCTTTGCGTTCCAGTTTGTTCTTGTTTTTCCTGAAGTTGGATGGAAATGTAAGTTAGTGACAATATAGTTATAGTGGTCCGCCATATAGAGTTCAATCCTACTGGTGGTTTGTCAAATGTAAAATCATATACAGTCGACTCTCGATAATTCAAACCTTCGATAATACGAACCTCTGGATAATTCGAAGTACATGCTCAGTCCATAGAAAAACTCTTGATAATTCGAACTAAAACAATACGTTTGGGTACACTCAATAATTCGAAGTAAAATCTGTGGCTGGCCAGACTACAACACGCAATAATTCGAAGTTATCCTATAAAACTCTCGAAGATTCGAACACTCACTATCATGTACAGTTCTGTAGCAAACAGGTTGGAGATTACAAGTTTGTCTCTACGTGTCTCCCCTGTATCGTAGCCCTTTAATGACCATCTGCTAAACCTTCTGAGTGTTTTCCGGTTCATCAGGCGAAAATACACTTTTATTGCTTTCCTTCTTCAAATGGACAATAGACCAATCACACCTGTTGTCAGCCGTCCATATCTTTCGCTTAACACGTGGCCTTTCTACCCATGCGTTCAGAAAGGATGGTCCACTATTGAAAAGAGATGCGTAGGATTGTATATGAATGTATTATTTTAATATATACAGGACTTTTAACTTCTGTATAATATTTATATATACTTTTTAAAATTACTTTAAAATAATTTTATACATATGTACAATTGTTGCTTTATTACATAGTTTCAAATTTTAAATATGTTAGGAAAAAAACTCTCTTGGAGTATTTTGGGAGTTTTTTTCTACTCTCTTTATAATTCGAAGTTTTTCATTGGTTCCTCCAACTTCGAATTATCGAGAGTCGACTGTATTAGATTGGTGACCGCTGGTTTAGATGGCTATGATAATTATTCTAATACCATGTGCTAGTTTAGGATCTTATATAATGAACATTTAACTATTGTAGCTAATAATTAATTTTGAATTAGTGAGTTTGCATTAAAATTTAATATTTAAGAGCTTAAGAAAATAGATGTAAAGATTTATCAGGACGATGAAAGAGTAGCGACGGTTGTTTTGGCCACCGTTTCTTTTCCTTTTGTACCGCGTTATAATCACATGATCAACTTGCATTTCAGATCATTTTCATTATCTTTTTAGTTGAGTATTCCACAAAATTTGTATATTTATATGGCTTTGTCTTTATGGATTTTCATTTTCTATGATGGGCATAGTATACACTTAAATAATAATTTTTTCTAAAATTTTCGTCAATACATTGTTACATTTATTCCAAGCCATGTAACTAAAATCTTATTGAATCAAGGCATCATTGAATGAAATATGGGTGATTAGCACCACAAATCATTTTCTTGTTTCATATATGAATATATTCTAAGACCAGATTCTGTAAAAAAAAAGCTTATGTTGTTTCTATTTGTTAAGCCGCTTTCAGCATGTTTTTTTCGTTGTTGCAGTTGCCGTGTCCTTCCCGAAGGGAAGTGTTGCTAGAGCCTGAGAACGGTTGGACTTCTAAACGATAGATGGCGACACACCTATCTCCACCTCCACAATTTAGGCATGCAACTGGAGAGGAGGGAAATATTCTCCAGCCCCCTGCCCCCGTGGTGTCTCCTGCGACCGCCCACAAGACGTTCGGATCCACTGATTTAACGAGCACGTATTCCGTGTGTACTCGGAGGGTATTTGGTGGTATTGGGCAACGAACCCAGGCCGTCCGGTCTGGAGTCCGATGCTCAAACCACTAGGCAACCCACGACCATGTTAGATGTATAAAAATGTTGATTAACATATGACTCTTTTTAAAAGTTAAATTTTGTATTTTTTATTTCGTGGGGAAAAAAGTTCAATGCATTGTCTTATGACATTTAAATTTCATTAATATTGCTTGAGATGCAATACTTGCAATTAATAGATAAGTTTGACAAGACAATTTTTAAACAAAAGCTTTCTTGAGAGATTGAGAAAAGAAATAATCGATTATTATTTCTCGCGATAAATAATCATTAACTTCGAGCAAAATAAATTCGAAGCATTGTATTACGATGTACACTTTTAAAAATAGTACTTTTTGACACTGAAGATGATTCATTTAATGGTTCGTTTTAATTATACCATTTTTAAAATAAAAGCGGTCTTCTTGAGAGAACAATTAAAATGATGTAAATTATATCTCTGAATGGATATTTATCAGGATATTTTCTATGCAATTTCAGACCTCGGTATTAAAATAATAATCATAGTCTTATTTTAAAGAAGAAAAAAATATTTCAAATTACGGTTTCGCCAGTTGAAGCAATGAAGAATAATTTCATTTTGTTGCTGCATATGTATTCGCAACAAAAAGTTAACGAATTAAAATCAGCAAATTTTTCTTACCATAAAGAAAATTTTACACGTAATTTTCATGTAATTTTCTTGAAATATTAACTACCTAAGAGATATTTTTTTAAATAAATAATTTTTAAAAAATACTTTTTATAATCAATATTTCCTTGCTAATTTAGTTATATATATATATAATAACAAACATTTTTTTCTGATATAAAAATTACTAAATGTGCAGAAACATATAAAAAATTAAGCATAAAGAACTACCAAAGTTCAAAAAAATAAAAAAGAATGTCCTTAAAATTATAATTAAATATAGTTTCTTAGGTTTTCGCTCACAAATTTATAAGGAGAAAAAAATCTATATCCATTTTCACGAAAATAATACCATCATATTCAGAATCCATAGACTTTATTGCTAACGCCATTAAAAATGATGAATTTGCTGTCATAGAACAAAGGAAATGCATTCAGCCTACTCTAGGGTAAATCATTTATTTTCTGAATGACCCGTGTCCAATGGCCTCTTTCTGTGCATTAACAGAAGGCTGAACTATAAATGATTACTGGAAGCTCTTTCAGATTACCACAGAAATATTTAATTCACGTACGGTATTCGAATAATCAATTACTAGTGGAATTTTTCATTATTCGAAAAAAAAATTATTTTTAGTATAGAAACACTATACTAGTTGCAGATCATTTGAAACATTTCTAGTATATTAAGGCCATTACGTTATGGTTATTGATGCAGACGGGACATAAAAAAAATATAATTCGGCATAAATGTAACGTATCAAAATGTATTTTTTAGAAATATCTATTTTACTACCCTCAAAAAATTGGAACAACTTGAATATTTTTTTATAATTCTCCTCATACCTAGATGAAACTGATATTTATTGTTAATGATTCAAAGGGGAAAATGTAAAGGTATTGATCGATAAAGATAATATGCACTATTCTTTGTGAAAATTTTCCAAATAGAATAATTTATCGAGAGTTTGTGTATTCGAAAAGGTTGTATAAAACATCCAATAGTTGAATTTTGAAAATTCATTTTCATGTGTCATCAATGATTAATACCTGCATAGTTAATGCTATAATTTGCTACCATCAGATCATAATATAAATGTTACTAACAAATTTTGATACTAACATTACAAAAAACATCATTAAGCATCTTATTAGGACTTTTAAGTGACTTAAGAGTCTACAGAGCATGAAATACCCTTTTTAATTCTATACGAAAATTAGGAATATCGAATCTGTTTTAAGTATGTTATTCACACCTTATGTTTAAGTACCCATTACGTTTTAGTATGTTTTAAATTTTCAAAATGACTTTAATTCAAGACAAATCTCATCAAAAAAAAAAAAAAAATTTGAAGTATTCATCTGCTATAATTTTGAGTTTTTAGTTTTTCTTAGTTTAAATCATATAATATTGCTTCTACATATAGATAAGATCATACAAATGCCTAAGTGTTTCATATAGTTATCGACAATCAATTCACCTATTTTTTTAACTGTATACTTGTGCAACTATTGACATATTTATGCTATAAAAACATTATTTTTATGGTGATATGTTAACTACTTTTCTAATTTACAAAGAATGCGTTTTAAGTTTTAATGTGATAATCGGAAATAAATGTTTTATTATAATACCTTCGGCAAAATGATAACATTTGCATGGTTTTAAGCGTTTTTTTAATAAATAAAAGGATCATATAAACATGAAGTATTCTAAATTTATTTTAGTAAAATTGTGGTGTAAAGTTTAAATTAATTAATAAATATAATCTAATAATATACCTCAAATTAATAATAATCAAAATATATGTGCTATTATTGAGTTTAAATATGATTAGTCCTAATTTAGAAAAAAAAGAAAAAATTTTTCCTTAGGACATTAAGTTTTGTTCTAAAATTAAAAAAAAGTAAGTTTTGTTCTAATATTAATAAAAAATAAGTTTTGTTTTAATATTAATAAAAATAAGTTTTGTTCTAATATTAATAACTCATACTCTATATGAGTATGTCATTTATTATAAAAATAAATCGTGAGCTAAGTAATTAGAAACAATTAATAACCAAACATGTTAGTTTGTAAACTAAAACATACTGAAATCTTGCATGAGTAAATTTACGTTTAATTGCGTTTAAATTTCTATGTCATATATCCGTAACGCATAGTTATATTTCTAAATAAAATAATTCAGACTTATGATAACATAAACATATCATTTATATATACATATATTTTGCTAGAAGGGAAATAATAGTTAAACTTATAAGCATCTTCATATATTAATTTCGCTTACTCCTTTAAAAAGAAAAAAATATCTATTAAATTTAATATTGCATGAATTATTTGGATTTGTATCGAATTCTAAACTGACATTTTCAATTTTTGCTTCGAATTCAAGCAAACTTCTGTGTAATTGCATTAATTGAAATGTTCTCTTACTTTTGTGCCTTAATTTTTTTTCCTTGAAAAATCTTTAATTTAATCTCCGCCGAATACCAATTTTGTTTAAACTGATTATTGAAACAAAGTATACTGAGATCAAAGAAAATAAATATCATAGCTAAAATCTGAATGAAGAAAAAACCTTTAATAGCTAAGCTTTCTTCTTTAGGTAAATGTAATGGAATATTTTAATTATATGCAACATACATTATTGAAAGATAAGAGACTGATATGTTATGTTGCAATGTTTACTGTACGTGAACAAAATTAAAAACGCTTAGAAAGAGTAATTGATTTTAAATATTTATTATGTAAGTTGGAAAATATTTTTAAAGATTTTAACGCATGTATTTAATATTTACTTGATTGGAATAAATTAATAATTTACACGGATATTTTTTAGATTGCATAATGCTCCAGTAACATCAGATGAGAACATGAAAAAATTTCCATAAATATTTCGAAAGAAAGTAGCAATTTAAGAAGATAATGAATGACCCTAAATTCATTTAAACTCCACTTAAGCCCTTTAGAAAGATGCTTCATAATTTTCTTCATTTTTGCTTTTGATCAAAATTGGTCAAACTTTTGCCTCGTGACACTAATAATATTACTGTTGACTGAAGAACTTAATGTCAGTGTGTTGGAAATAATCCATCAAACATAAAATATTTAATTTTTCAAATTAAAAATTTGTCTTCTTTTAGCATGTGTTACTGATTAGACTATATTTTTCTTAAGGTATACAAAAAAGTCTTTCACGAGAATTTCAGAAAATTATTTTTTTAAAATTCCTTAATAAAACTTTTATGTATAAAGAATATAGAAGATATATTTTTCATACAAAACGTGCAAAAGCCTTTAAATGCCTGAAAGACAACAATTGTAAATTTTCGAATTGTACCTGAATTTTTACCACTTGCTTTCGGATATCATTATTGTAGTCATAATCAATTTTGGGTATATGATCATTGTAATACTAAAAAAAAAATCTTCTACATATCTAAGAATGTTTTAATTTTTTTTTATTTTACAATTATAAGAAATATAAAAAGTACTTAGTATTAATTAACAGAAATATAATATTAAATAATTGTAAATAAATTTTAATAGCTTAAATTTTTGAATAATGTTAATTTAATATTGATGTTGTAATAAATTCTAATTGAATAAATACATTTCAGATAATTTCTTTTCAGCAGTTAATTTTTAAAATACTTTATAAATAATAAACCTATAAAAATAAATTATTTTACCTAATTTTAGGGTAGTTTATGAATAGTAACATTTATATACTTTTGATAATTAAAACGAAATATTTTTTATTATGAAATAAATTTTAATTCCTATTGATAAAAATTACGTCACAATAATTTATTTCAATTTATGAAAAAATAATTCTTTCAATAGTACATAGAGCTGAAGAGTTATTTTAATGCATTAAATTTGCATTTAAAGATAATTATTAGCCAAATAACCATGCAATCTTTTAACGGTAAAAAAAATCAACTTTCTTTGTAAAAGGAAAACATTATTCTAAAATTTTATTGTTTTTGCAGAAGAAATTTTCTTAAAAATGTTCATCTGTGCATACAAAAGAGCGTTTAAATTACATTAAGAATATATATAAACATTTAAAAATATGATTTTCGAATAAATATACAAGAACTGAAATTTTCTTTTTTTTTTATAAATGATTTTTAATTTTAAAAGAAATATTTTGGAATAATTCATTATTAGGAATCATAATAAATTTCTTAAAAGTTAAGTCATTTTGTGAGAGTATTAAGTGACTTATGTACAATGCCTTAAATTTCCATGACAAAATTATAAAAGTATTAAATAAGGTTCAACAAAAATATAAATACATTAAATTTTTATATTTTGGAGCAATAACAAATTGCTTCATTCAAAAGAAAACAAAAACATTCGAAAATATCTTTTACATACAAGTTTTCTTTATCGAAAAAATAAAAGAATTCTCTTGAGACGAATCTTAATGTCCCCGAAAAAAAGCTTTATCCTTTTTAAAGAAATCCTTAATTAGAAATACTACTTTACTACATCACAGTATATAAAAAAGTTTATTTGAAATTCTTTTCCTTTTTTCGCAATCTATTGCGAGCCAAGAAATTAAAAGAAATGGTTAAGATTATATTTTGCAAAATACCCGAGTCAGCTCGTGATTAAAATGCAGATCCGGTGCTCTTTTTACATGAACTGAAAAAAAATTGCTTAATGGTATGTAAAAAAATAAACAATGATATTCAAGTATAATTGCATTATTTACTCAATAAGTAATAAACACCAGCCGGTGCGTTTTTTGTAAATATGAGTAAAAAGGAAATTTAAATAAAATCGAAATGGCTATTCATGAAAACAAAAATTTGGTTAATTATATTTCCCGGATACTTTTAATTTCCCGAGATACTTGTATTTAGTTTTTAGAAAGTTCTCTTCACAGAAAGGAAAAACTAATTTTGAAAGCGCAAGAAAAAAACTTTCATTTAATAAAGCCCTGTTTATGCTTATTAGTATATCACACTTATTTCTTTAAAAATTGTAGTTTGTGTAATTTTGCTATCTAATTTATGCTGCAGTATTCTGAAACCAATAATTATTGTGAAACAAAAACGCTGATTTCTTCTAAATGTGTGATTGCATTATAAAAGTATTTTAAATCATATATTTGTGATTATTTTATCGAAATAAATCAAAAATGCGGGTTTGACTCTGTGATGCTTGGTGCAATTCATATACTTGAGTACCTTATTTTGTATATTTTAAAGGGAATTTACCAAGAATGATTCTGGTATTTTTTGTTTAATTTAATTTAAAACCTGTGCATTAGTAGTTAATATGTCGTTTTTTTTTGTATTTAACCAAAAGTTCAGTTTGTTGCACATAAAAAATATTCTTGCGAACAAATGTAATCAAAATTTTCCTTACGAAATATTACAATTTCTAATTGTTTATTACTAACCATTTACTGTGTAATGTTATCTTTAATTTTAGTAACAGAATTATGTATATATTTCTTTCTCGAAAAATAATATCATCCGAATATCACTTAATCTCTTTCTGAAGATAATATTATATCCATTTTATAAAATATACCAACTCTGTTTTGCACTTTTATTTAACTATATAATTGAAATAGTATTTTAATTAATCTAAGTATTAGCTATTACAAGCCTTCAGAAGTTAGTAAAAATAGCCTGTGCATGCAATTGAAACATTTTATAAGCTAATTAAATAACAGCAGACTAAAGATAATTGTTGGCAGAAAATAGTTATAGTGAAAAATATGTTTACTTAAATGAAAAAAGAGTTGCTCTTCAAGCACCATAGAAATTAATTAAGCGGGGATTTACTTTATCATCAAAAATACTCATGTTTTTTTTTTCAAAACTAAACCAAACATGATTTTTTTTAAATGCATGCAAAATATAATTGTAGGAAGATAATTTATAATTAAAATTACTTATTGCAAGGGAAATGATAAACAATATTAAGTGACGTAATTTTTTTCCATGAACCTAGTGTTTATTTTCTAGTTGAACGAAATAGAGAACTTGTAATTGACTGATTTCCTAATATAACTACGTATACTACAAATTTATTTTACTGGGTTTGCTTCAATAAATGGCAACCAAAACTTTTTAGTAAATGCCCGCTGTATATCCACTGCATTTGACCAAATAACACTTTTTCTTTCTTTCTTTCTTTTTATTTTGAAAAAATGCTTTTTTAACGGAAATACGATTTTGTTAAAATATAAAACTCTATTCAACATTTTTTTTTGTTTTAGAGTTTTGGTATTAGCCTCATACTTAATTAATAAAGCAAATAATAATAATAAATTCCATTGTAAGACAATTAACAGCCATTTATGATAAAATTGACACGAAGAACCTTTGTAGTCTTTATTTAGATTATTAATAAAATGTGAAATGTATTTAAATGCAATATGCATTGTAAAGTTTCGGAGTTCAAATAAGGATCAAATTCACACAAGTTGAATTATGTAAAATAGTAAGAATTTCAGCATTTAGAGTAAAAAGGTAGAATTCAATATCTTCATAAAGGAAAACAATATCAAAATAACATAATAGAAACAAGTTAGACGACTCAAATTTGTATTAAATAAACTTGAGAAATAAAAACTTATTCTAAACTGAAGAAAATTTAAAATCTATTTTTTCTAATGACGCGAGCGAAAGGTCTTCTTTAGAAAGAAATTCACTTGAAATTTCAATCTCTTTTGGGTAGCTACCAAGAACGCTGTTAGGTACTGGGAGAAAATACAGCTCATTGCAGCAACTTGTATTATCACAAAAAAGAGAACAAAAAAGAATTTGAATAACTTTTACTAAAAGAATTAGAATTGGTAAAACACAATTAAATCCTACTTACAACCAATTACAAATAAAAATTAACAATTAAAGCTAAAAGAAAATCTAACAAGCCAAGCAAAAGCAGTTTTAGGTTATATGGGAAAAAATTGAAAGTAAATTACCTAATTTCGGAATATGTAATTAATATTCAGAAGAAATAAAACTATGAAAAAAACATAATTCTGTAAATTGAACTATATTTATAAGGCTATATATGATTTCTATCTCGATATTATGCAAAAATTTCATTAATATTAGAGCAAAAGTAGAAACGATATGCCCTGTATAAATTCTCTTGATAACAAATATTGTAATTGATGTAACTAAATACTTAAATTAGCTGTTCAAAAGACTCATTACTATAATTTAAAATTCCTTGGCCGTATTAATTGAAACTATGTTGAAACGGTATTTGGAGTGATGTTTAACGCACATTCTTTGCGAACCTAACTACATGAAAGTGCATACTTTCTCTTCAGCAGTTTCTTCGTTGTAGTCGACAAAGCTCTGTGTAAAACCCTTCCAAGCGAAACATCAGATGTGTGCCTTTGCAATTTGCATGTTGTGTCCACCCCTGCATAATGGCCTCTTTCAGAAATGATTAATTACATTCCACACATATTTTATGGGTACAGACTGCAGTCTTTGCGGGGGAGGGTTGTTCGTCTGTCATAAAACGCTGTGGTCTCTGCTCATGACGTTATTGAGACTTGGTAGAAGGAAGGTTATATAAAGGGTTTGAGAAGCGTTTTCTTCCTTTTTTAATTTCTGGGTAGAAAGTATTTCGCTTAATATTTTTGTGTTTTTAGAACAATTCAGTAACATAGGAAAAAGCTGAAAAATATATGTAGCACTACAGTAAGGAAATATATTTCATTTGCAGGAAATCATGTTTGGTAAGTTGACAGGTTTATATGGCTTACAAATTCGTGTTTATTTTTTTTTAAATTTATTTGAACTTTGGAACAATAATTGCAAGAAACTACATAATCTACAAATTTTGCATTAAAATTATCAGAAAATGGAACTGTAATGTGTAATTTGTATTATTTTGAGAATACGTCCATATAAATGCTGGTTTTGTTATTTTTAAAGTGATTTAGCCGATAAATAATCGTCTTAACAGTTCATTATCATATATTTATTTTTGAATATTTACTAGGACTTATATTCGTTAAATTCCAGTTTTTTTTTAAAAAATTATTAATAACAGGTTTTAGTGATGAGAATGCTAATGAATTTCAAAAGCATGAACCTCTGTTCTTTGATATACATGTATCTTCGTTTTTATTTTGTTATATTAATTTTTATGGGATAAATAAAATCATAGTTTTTGATTGTATAATTGAAGATAAGCTAACAAAATATTTTAATTAAGAAAGCTTCAAGCAAAATTTCCCATTTTACAATATGGGTTAAAGAATTAAAATTCAACTACGACAAATAGATTCCAGATAAATTGACTCATGTAAAAGTGATAAAATTTTGAAGTATTGAATGTTATCCCTTATGAATGATGTTTCAATTATAAAAGTGGTTGTGGTAGTTGAGTGAACATGGTTGCAAACTCTTAGCTGGCATTGTTGAGCCGTGACTTTAAACTTATCGACATTAAGGACATGCCATATATAAGGGTTAAATAAGTCATGGCTCAAAGTCCTCCATTGGCCTAGGGTGGTCTTTTATCTTGCATTCCTCTCCTCCCTGTTTTTGTATTCCCTCTTAGAAGTGGTATCCCTTTGTACCATTTCTTTTCCAAGGCCTTTCCTGTCTCATAAGTGAGACAGCCCCTCTGTGTGTGTCTTAAGTATTTCTATCATTCTTATTATCTATCAAATTCCGGCACCCGGTGAGGGGCCACTGTTATAAGTACTTTTACTGTATTTATATTATTTCCTCTATTCTCAAGAATTTTGGGGAGCGTCCCTCCTTCAAGACAATTTTATATATGTATTTCGTTTAGTGCATAAATAAACTGTGTTTGCGTAGGGTTCTCGAAACCCTTTGGTTGAGCTCGTTTCTTCAAAGTAAGTAAGTAAGTTAGCAAGGGGTTAGTGTTTGGAGAAAGAATTCTAGTTCTGATGTCATCCCTATCACTTGACCGTGATTCTAAATTACAAGGTCTGTCGCCAATAACCATTGTGTTGCTTTACAGTGAGACGTGAATTAAAATCAAATCAAATCAATCAACTAAAATTTTATAAATATGTTTGATTGTCAAGTTCGACACAATTACATATCTCAATACTTTAACCATTACTGAACAACTGAGCAAGTTAAAAAACTTATTAGTTTCCAATTTCCATAAGCATCCTACTTTTAAAAATACACACTCAAAAATCATAAAATTGTTAACAGTCCATTTATATTTGTCTGATGTTTATTACAAAAGAATTAAAATTTATTAATATATATATATATACCATTAAGAGATATGCAATTTGAACAAAAAATACTCAGTAGATTTTTGAAGAAGAATTCTTTTTTTTTCCTTCTTTTCTTTTCCATATCATTCGGGATTGATATTGTCTTAGAAATAAATTCCAACATAAATTCATAAAGAGTAATTCAAAATTTAAGAGTAAAGAAAACTTCAAACTCGAAGCAGAAGAGTTAGACTTGAATTCTTCTTTTAAGTGGATTTTTACTATTATTACTTGAGGTCAAGTTATTCTAAATTAAAAACAAATAGGAACCAATGCCATTCACTGCCATATTTAATCTATCTACAGAAAAAGTATATTGCTTGACTCAGTAGTACTTTTCAATGGTGACCAGAGGAGTCATAACAATAAATTGACTACTTCTTTGTACTCCAGTGCTGATCCACAATGCTTTGTGACGGTGATGATGATGACGATGAGCATAAAGACGATTATTACTCTTCTTCGGAAAGCTATTCACAAGAAATGGATCGCTTACATTCCTTTCGTTTCTGCGACCATGGAATTTTGATTTTTTTATGCCTACAGAGGGAGTGATACAGGAATTCAATTGAAATTGGTTATTTATTGGTAGGAAAAGTGTTTATTTATTCATGCATACCAATATTAACGGTGTATTGGGTACATTTTTATTCTTCCAAAAGTTTATTTTTATATTTTTATATCGTAAAGCTAAGTTTTACTTAAAAAATTTAACAGGCTTAGGAATCATATCTTCACAAATAAAATGCGATGAATGATATGAAATTTGTCCTACAATTGTGATTGTTTTCACCTTTAAGGTATAAAAAAACATTTCTATTTTTTTCGAAAAAAGTCAATTTAGAAGTCATAAGTGTACTGGTTTTATGCTGTATTGACGATGATTTGTTGCTTATTCAAATTACTGAAATTTGAATCACTAATTTGTTCTTAAAAATGTAGAAAGTAGAAATTTATTTAGAAAGTTCGTTGTCCTTTGTGATATAAATTATTATATCACATATATATTATCTTATATATAAGATAATATACTCTAAATAAAGGAGTTTATTCGAAACTAACACTGTTAAGACTTATCTCCATCTTTAGGACTTATAGAAATTCTTCCACCAAACATGTTGAGTTAACAGATAAAAAATGCAGCATAAATTTCTAATCAAAATATTACAAAAATAAAACAAATGTATAGCTGACAGATTTTCCCCCACGTTTAATATAGATAAAAAATTGAAGGTTAGATCCTAAATAAATACATATGATAAAGTGCAATATATGTTATATTCTTCTTGATCAAAATATCAAAAATATTGATATTCGTTGAACGGTTTTCTTAAGCAGGTATTACCATAATATATAAAGATCATTACTTATTTATGTAAACACTAATAAAAATACTTACTTATTACTTTTTTATGAAGCATCTAAGCAGCTGCATTTAAAGAATGCAATATCTACCAGAAGGGTTTCCCTAGACCTTTTCCTAAGTCAATCTCACTGTTAGACTGTTATACATTTCAGAACCTTCACTAGTCATTTTGCAAATATTCACTGACACTTCGCCGTATTTCTCAGTTGTCCCTCCATACCTTCTATCAGTTATTTAATGCAGTTGTATTTAAATAGTAATGTTAATTTGCATATATTACGGTTCCTTCACAAGGTGAGGTTCTTATATTAAACAACTTCATGAAGTAGCCCTAAAAAGTTAATTAAGAAAAACGTGAAGGGGAAACCCCCTACACATCTTACACTGAATTTATTTAATTTTGTTAACATTGCATTCTGAAGTTAACACGTGCACTATTTGTGACGGACCTTGAAATTCTGAGCCACGATCAAGTCACAAGGACGTCATCTGAGAGGGCCTTCCAGTCTCCAGACGTTCAAACTACGTCAAAGCTTACACTGAAATAACGTTATAAGTACTTCAGTAATCCCTTTATTGCGATACAAGTTTTGCTCACTTAAAACTTCAAAAATAGTTTTCAGGTAAAATGGTATCTCAAATCATTTTATTTAAAATTAAATGTATTATTATTTTTATTTTATACCAATAGTCTTCAATTAGAATTATTGACAGCCAATTGGATAATTTCCTTGTTAATAAAACTGTCGTCTGAAAAACGAAATTATTCCACCCCACAATAAATTCAATACATTTGATGTAAGTTTCGTTCTTATTTTTACGAAAATTTTTAAAGGAAATTAAAAGTGCCACTTACCATTTATTGAGAGGTGGCTTTTCTACATGTATTAATCTATGTGTCCATATTAAAATTCGTGCATATGAGGATATGTGAAATAATAGAAATGCAATTATAAGAACTGTAATTTCTACTGTATGCATTATTATTGAATTTTATTCCATTTTTTTTACATTATTGACTCTTGTATTTCCAAATTCAGCAATATATTTATTGTTTTTATGGAACGTTTATGTATCCGTTTGATATGGCTTGGGCATTTAACTTCATATTAAAAATTATCGCAAATATAGAATTGCAGAATCAAAAAAATATTACAATAAAAATTAAATGCCTGAACTAATGCACAGTAAAAATTATTCAGTTTAATGTACTTTCATACTTTCATTTGGAGTAGACACCGTGTATTTCTTTTCATAATAATTGACCTCATTTTGTACTGTATTTTTTCGGAGAGAAATGGTTATACAGTGAAAATCGCTTAACACGAAACTGAAGGAACATAAATACTTCTCGTGTTAAAGGATATTACAAAAAAATAAATAAATAAAATGAATGTTCAAAAAAAATTCTTTTTAGTACATTTTCTCAAAATAGTATTCATGTATTTAAAAAGAATCAATGAAACACAATCCTTCACACACACAAGAGCTTTATGAAATTTAACACAAAATTTTCAAGTTTTTTGAAAAACAAAACACTTATTGAATTTTTAGAATATAATCTGATATTTTTGTCTGCATTGTCTTACTTAGTCTCAAATTGCCAAAAAAATCGCTCGATGTTGTCCACTTTGTAATTTATTTCATCATTGGAGTGCGCTGAAAAATACGAGCAACTGCGCATACTTTTCATGATGCTCCTCATTTTGGATGCCGTGGCAAAAGGAGCTGCATTATTCATTTCATTTTTGTCATGGGAATCTGTATAAATGATATTATTGGAGCTTTGAAGAAGCTTCAAATGCCTGTCTGCTATAATTGGGGATTTAAATACATTACAATCATCTACTACAGCGAATTCTTCAGATGATAATCTTGCGTTGCTGGTGTTTTCCGTATTTTGTTCTTTCCCAGATGGGAAATCTTTTCATTTTAAAAGATTTCCATTTCGTGTTAAGGGAAAAAGTGCATGGAAATTTACAGTAGTTGGTCGGGACCGTTTTGTTATTTCGTGTTTACTGATATTTCGTCTTAAGCGTTTTCGTACTAAACTTATTTTACTGTAATTAATAGGCCAAATAACCCCATTTCTATCACCAATTGTACTGATGATCAATCATTTCAAAAACATTTTGTAAGTTTCTGAGGTTATTTTTTTATTTGTGACAGATACTTATGAGAAAACGAAAAACACCATTCATCAATTGCCTACAAGATTAATTTAATTTAATTTCTGTCAAAGTATCATAAACATTTAAGTTTAATAAATCCGTTTATTTGATTGATGTTGAGTGTAAAATTAATTTTGTATCGATGCAGTAAACAGTCTGAGATATAAAAAAAATAAGATTAATTGGTTAGTTTAATGTTTTAATACCCAATATATTTGCTTTCAAAACGTTAAAAAATTATCTAAATTAAAATTATTTCTATCAATTATCCCTATCAATCAAATGGAAGGATCGTTAAAAATTAAATTTAGTAATTTACTTCTTTTTAGACATTAAAATTGATTTATACTGTAAAACTACAATTATTACTCAAAAATAACTATCACTATTTGGATTATAAATCCAACGAAACATTTGCAATGTAAGTTTTTGAATCAGAATTACTATAAGTTTAGAATGACAAATAATAAAAACCTTTCCTTGTGTGAATTTCAACTTAAATTATAATTCTTAGCAGAGACAGAATTTTTTTTCTTCCTACTCTGAATTATTAAATAATTTATTAGCATTTCAAATAAATTTAAACTTTTAGTTTAAGCGCATTGTTAAGATTAATTATTAAAAGCGTCTTCCTAAATGTCGTTAATTTAGATTTTAATACAATTTACTTTAATTATTTAATCTTCAAAGAAATTTGTAGATCCCTGTTTTACAACTGAAAAAAATATAATTAATGTGAAATTTTCTCGTACAAAGAAGATTTGAACTGACTCTTAATTTTTAGCTTAGGCATTTGCTTCATATTAAAACATAATAATAAATTAAATAAAAAAGCTCCATCAAAAGTGTGTTTTTTGAAAAATAAGTAATTTAATTTGAAAAGTTAAATTCTCTCTTGTATTTTTTATCAATGATTTTTAATAGAATTTATCTGAATGGAAAATATATGTGGACTATATTTGCTTCATTGAAGTATTTTATATTCCCTCTATTTTTGAAATATTTAAGAACTAATGAACATTAAACAAATAATAACAGATCTTGTTCCCATATAGAACGGTCTGTTCATCTTTAATACTAACACATTAATATCATTCTAAATATCAAAGAAGCCAAATAAATAACACCAAATCTGTAAAAGGTTGATTTAAAAATTCTGTAATGCACTACTCCAGAAACCCGTTATCTTGAGGTTCATAACACACACGTAACTTAGCTTACATTCAACTTTTAAATGTTCTATTATACATATTACTATTCCTTTTCAGTTATTTTATGAAAACATTATTAAAAAGCAACAACCAATCTGTAATGACTTCTTTTTAAATTAGATTAACTTTTCACTGCTTTTAGTTAAAACAGTTTTCTTCAGAACGGTTCCTATATTGTCAATGTCCAGTCTCTTACTATTTCTTTAAAAAATGACAAAGTAATAAAAAAACAGTATTTTTTATTGCTTTTTTTCTCATTCCATTTTCTATTTGGGAGTTGTTGTTTTTTTTGTTCGAACATTGAATTTACAAATTGCGAAAGTAACTGGACATGGTATTGTTTATGTTGAACATTGGTTCCAAATAATGCTGTGGTCGAGGTAACGTAGTGGGCATGGTCACGAACTAGTGGTCGGAATTTTTGAGTTGCGGGCTCAAGTCTTGGTGACACTGAAGACCCTTGTATATAGTGATTGATGCACTCTAAATCTGTCATGTCTCAAATTCCTTAAGCTGACATGATGTGAAAGAGAAGAGAGGGGGGTGTCAGCATAGGTATCGTCTTCGTCACTTGACCGCGGTCCACCGTGAAATAGCCCTTCCATTGCTTCAGAGTGTGATGTTAACAAACACCCACATAATTTTGTGAGGACTCTCATTTGTATTCTGTGTTACACATTTTGTACAACTTTGAAGAACCTAGTTCACGCTGCGAATCTTTGAAAAAATGACATAATTTTAACCAAATGAAACTCGTTCAATAATACTTTCTGTGAGACCCTGTTATATCTCATCACGAGGTAGAGCAACATGGTAAAAGTGCCAAGAAAATTATTTCAACATATATCAATACCGTAGCGATTCATTTTACACACGATTTAGTCACCACTACCTAGCATCAACATTGTCAGATTGAATATATCTTCATAAGTATTAATAACTAAATAAAAACTAGCTAAACAGAAATAAAAGTTTGAGAGCAAAATATACAACAAGTTTATAAACAATAATATTTCAATAATAATTTGTTACAATCTCTATTTTTGTAGTAATATTTTAACAAATCACGCTGAGATAATTAAGAGGAGGAATTCAATGCTTAAAATATTTCCTTATTTATTCGTTTGGAAATATGCCTCATGGATTTATTAGTGTGATTTTTAACTACTGAGAATGTACAGTTGTTGATAGAATGCAAAAGCAAATATTTTTATTAACCTTTGAAAATAAACAGGAAATAAAAATAATTAAAAGTAATTTCCCATAATGCTAGTAAAATGATTGCTAAAGTATAATTCTAGTTATTTGTTCATTTTCTTCAATTAAAAATAGAGTTAAAAACATCTCACTACATTTTTCTTATCAAAAAGAGTTACACTTAAGCGAAAATTTGTTTTAAATATTTTCTGTACATACTGTTTTAGTAGCATTTCTTATAAAAATAATTCATTAGATTTCCACAATAATATAGCTTAACTAACAGTCTGCAAAACATTTTGTATAACACACTTTAATTCAACTTCAGTTTCTAAACAATAAATTTTTTTTGGCATTAACCGAAACAATTATCAAACCTTTTCAGTGATAGAAAATATATCTTTAACATAAATCAAGACACTGAAACCAAAACCTGACATTAAGCTTCTTTAAAATGAAATAATTCCCCACTGGCGTCGTCTCTTAGAACTGATGACCAAGAAAAGCAATCTTCAACTCTAATTTATTTTCTGAATTATAATACATCAATGACGGGTGGCAGTGACAAAAGCGTCAGAGTATTTACAAGTCAAAACTTCGTAGAAAGTTGAAGAAGAAATCTCATAATCATAAACATCGTTAACATAAACAAATTATCCTTTAGTATAATGTGAGACAGTTCTTGTCAGTAATTAAAAGCCCCATTTTCTCGAGTCATCTTGTTAGCGAAAAACTTTTCCCTTCACAAATATTTTCGCTTTCAGCAAAGCAGGCCATGTGTATGGGTCTTCCTACAACACAATGTTTCTTTAGTATTTATTAATCCCTTTAAGGTAATAAATATTGTTCTCGGTAATGCAAAATTAATTTCGATTTCATGTTTCGACATATTTACAATTAAAAACTCTTTAACGGTTAAGTAAGAGTAATGTGCCTAAAGAACATGACATTAATAACCGTTCATTGTTTATAGAATGTTTCTTCATTATTTTCGTATTCCGTTACAGGAAAACTCATTGCTCGTTTTAGAGATTTATATACGTCATTCACAAGAAAAGAATTGTGTTAATTATTGCTGGCAGTTTATTTAATTGTTCTACAGCAATACAACTGTATCTTTCACAATAGCATCTTTATAGCAGAAAACACATACACACTACAAATTTTTTTGAAAAAAAAATCCGACACTTCAATGGCAAAACGTAAAGGAGTCAACAGTGTGGTTTATCTTAGCATATCCATTGTGGATGAGTGTGAGCAAGAAATACCTGTACTTACCTATTATCGCAACAATCCGCAACGTTCAAGATAACTCGCCAAGCTGGCAAACCCAATTTCGCATGTGTCATAGGCGCTGAATTGGCAATCATGTGCTTCGTTTCCTATAATTTTGCCAATAGGCTGCGATAATACGTAAGTTCCGAAATATCTTGACATCTTTGAAATGTGAAATCCCTCCATTGACCTGACGAAATAAGTAATTGATCAGATATGACAGTGGTCTCAGATGAATTACATGTACAACATACATTGATCAAAACATTTGTTGGTATGCACAATCATTCCTTCTAAATTATGCGATTAAATTCAACTTATAACTTCATACACGAAAAGTAACAGATATTATAAATGATAAAAATTATTGTACGTTTTAGAAACATGCTTCCAATATAAAAGCAAATATCACTGAGGTTAATAAATTTATTTTCTTACTTTCAGAAACAGGTTGATGTCGTTCTAAGAGGTTGAAAATTCTTTGGCTGTAATCATCCTAAATAGTGAACTTCATTTTTAAATGACATAAATTGCTCAAACTTTTTTCAATTATTCCTTCTAAACTTTTGTAGAACACCTTTGTTTTCAGAATCAATTTTTTTGAACTAATCTGCCTATAAACTTTATACTGTCTTGAATTTTTCTGAATTTTGATGCGTCACATGATTCATATATAAAATAAACCTAAATGATTACTAAATGGTTTTTCGATAAATTTAATACACAATGGTACATTTATTCAAAATTACCATCATTGTACGGATTTATATGCTTAAAAAATATGCTAAGGATCTCATAAAAATGTTCAAATCCTAGACTCATATTGGATTTTGTTACATTTGAAACACAAATAAACGTTGTATAGCAAAGATGAAATAGACCTTAACCATACAAGTAAAAGAAAATTCATGCACCCTGCCTCCAAATATACAAGGGGTGATCAAATGAAAAGGTACGAAACGACACGGTGGGTACAAATATAGACTTTATTCAAAATATACACCATAGGCCTGAGCACAACGATCCCACTGATGAACAAGCCGCAGGATTCCTTGTTCCCAGAATTCCTGTGGCTGTGACGAGACCCAGTCCTTCACAGTGTCCTTGAGTACGTCGTCCGAGTTGAAGCGCTTTCCTTTCAGGTGTTTCTTCAGTGGACCAAACACATGGAAATCGCAGGGTGTCATGTCCGGACTGTAGGACGGATGGTCCAACGTCTCCCATTGGAACTTGTCCAGTTCCATTTGTGTGACTCTGGAGACGTGTGGTCGCGCGTTATCATGGAGCAGAACCACACCCTCCGTGAGCAGCCCTGGTCTTTTGTTCTTGATGGACCTGCGTAGGTGTCGGAGTGTCTCACAGTACACATTGGAGTTAATGCTTTTTCTGTGCTCGAGTGATTCTGTGCTCGCATCATTTGGACGCCGCTTTTTATAAGAGCCTTTGCTCTCTCCTGCGCATGCGGGCACCCGCGCATGATCGGATCCCAGTCAGAGTCTCCAATGGCATCCCGAGATGTCTCGCTACATTCTCTCTTGGCGGAATATGCAAATATTTAACTGTTTCATTTTTATGTCGTTTCGTACCTTTCCATTTGATCACCCCTTGTACTTTATTGTTTTATAAAATAAAATAATAAGTTAGGTAATCCTAATTAATTAAACGAAAATCTGTTAGTACAATTAAAAATACAAATCATTTCTAAAATTTCAAAAACGCATGATTAGATTTTAAAAATTCCTCCATGTTAATGAAGGTATTTTTTACATGATATATAAAATTGTATAGTGCAAACGCAACAGATTGCGTCATATACTATCTCACGGTTATTTCTCGAAATATTTTGATAGAATGCATTTTTCTTTCATTAAAATACTTTTAAGTACATTTACTGTCTTATTTTATTCAAATAAATTAATTGCAGCTGTAATATGCATCTTGGGAAACTATAGTTAAACAATGAAAAATACTTCACTTTAATTGAAAATATTTTTTTTCTTTTACTAACAAAAACTTTAATAAACAAAAGTGACGAAGAAAAGAATGCAAAAAAAAAAAAAAAAGATTATTTGTTATTTCCTTCAGTGCAGATCAGCTTTTATAAGCGAAAAAATGAGGACGGCCTCAGGATATAGTTACGACACTTTTCCCAACTTCTCTGCTCAGATCCAGACCCTTATCTCAGCAATAAGATTTTCGCCTTGCAACGCGAGCAAATGCTTTTCGATCAAATAAGTTTTTATGGATAAGGATCCTTGTGTCCTAAAGATTCTTGGAAATTCAGCTATTTTGTCTAAGCGTGAGGGGATGCATATTATCTCTTGATTGGGTATTAGTATATATATCTCTCCTTTGACTTTCAGATCTGATTGGTGTTCATCGGATAAACAGAATATCTAAGCTGTTAGAGTGGTAGCATTAACGTTGCCAAATTGAATGGAGATTTTTATGAGATTTTTTATTACCAATATTTCATAAATGAAAAATTTCTGGAACAGTTGGACTGGATATCACTATAATTTTAAAATACATTTCCATATTGGAAAACAGTTTTTCATTAAATGGTACACACATGTTAAATACATTTTTAAAAGCTAATAAATTCAATGTTTAAATTTCTTTTAAAAAATTATTAGTTATTGTTGTTTGTTCATAAAAAAATATTTAGTTGGATTATTTTTTTTAGAATAAATATTTAAAAAAACAATTAAATCTATAATTCTGCTAAGAGTTTCGTAAATTTACGAATTCAACTTCTTAAATTTATAACTGTTTTAGTATTTTAAATGTAATATTCCATTTATCAGTTCGAAAGAAATTTAAAAAATCAAATTGATTTTACGGTGCATTATTTTTGTTCATATTTTTTTCAATAATTATTTATATCAATATTTGTAAAAGAAGTTCTTGGAAGTTCTGCATAATTTGCATTACAAAAGACAAGAAAATTTATAATGAATTATCAAACTTCCTTCATTTCATATTGAGTAAATTATATCCCTTAAAAGACTAAGCACAAAAAATATACATATCGAACTTTACAATGAGCTAATACAGTATCGCATCATCTACTGGACCTGATCAATTGATTCTTTGAACATTCGAGAAATTTCTCCAATATAATTTGTGTACAATATAAATAGTGAATTGAAAAGACGCTTTTGATTCTAAATAAACAAAAGTGCCATCAACATATTTCCCGAAATCTCCCGACATGACTAATTTAAATGCCATCTAAAATTGGACGTTGTTATGTAATAAATTTAACGAATATGCCTTTATTTTTGTTGGATAGAATCTTTTGTATTTGGACCTTTTTAAAAACCATAAGTTACAATCATCAGAATTTTCACTACAAAAAATAAATGTTGTTCATTCAGAATCCTTCGATATAAAAATGAGAAATTATTCGGTGATTACAAACTAACTATCTTGAATTAAAATTTAAACCAATTTACAAAATAAAATACAGATAATAAAAGCAGTATATGAACATAGAAACACTTCATTAATTTATAGACCTAAACATTTAAACCGACTTCATACATGACAAGAAAATTGATCATTCTTCAGTAAAAAAGTATTTTTGTATTGATATATCAGGAATTTCAGTACTTTAATAATTTAAAAATCCACATAAGATTTTTCAAAATTAATAGCTTGATGTAAATGCATTAAATTTTATTTCAAGAAAAATCTACAACTATTTTTTTAGAATTTATTTGTTTATTTAATTCTTTGTTGACTTACAAATTTTATGGACATATTCATTCAGAAATATATGCATGAAATTGATGTTCAAAAATGTATGAAACAATAATATAAAGACTTAACAAAAAGTATAAGCAGAATATAAACAAACAAGTAAATTATTTTTTTTTTCAAATACAAAAGAAAAAGAAGCGCTAATACAAAGAATCTTTCTACATTGATATCATAATTCAGTAAATATTCGTCAATTTTGGAATTTCTAGAAACACATAGCAAAAATATTACTCGTTGAAAATTTTTCTAAATACTTTCTTACATCATATTCTACGACAAAGAAAAAGGTAAAAGTATAATAGTTCTAAACTCTAGATTTCAAGTTTGGGTTGTATCTACCATTTCGTAAGTAAACATTCCGTGAGAATGTAGTAAAAAAATAAATGCCGTTATATGTTTATTTATTGTGCTTTTTCTGTTAAATGTTTTTCCTTTTCAAAAGAAAGTTTAAATAGCATATTTGCTGTATGTAGTTTACATATGCATCCTGAGCATTCCCAAATATTATGTTATTTTTATGTTTTTAAAGTGGAGTTAAGTCCTATTGAAAATAAATATAAAGACAAAAATGTTTATAGTTTTGATGTTTGAAGTTATATATATATATATGTCTAGTAAATTTGATTATAATATTTATGTGTGCGTATGTGTATTTGTGGTTCAATATAATTTAGATTTCTAAAAGTCTTCTAGAAACTTCTCTCTTCTTATCCCATCTAAAAAAGGATTCATATTTTAAATCGACAAAGGCATTTCCCTTTCTTTTTGTAATATTGCTTTAAAATAAAGATTTTTCATTAAAATACTTGCAGATATATTTTAACAAGTGTCTAAAGTTTTAGCTGAACTCTGATTAACCCGTTACAGCCCAGCGATCTATTTATAGATCACCTTACACTCAAAACTCCCAGTGGAAACGATATCTTTTAATCACTTCGTATTTTCATTGGCTGGTTTCCTTACACATGTGGACATACCCCCAAACGAGATTTGAAGCATTTTTTCCCACAGCACTCTAGCGGTTAGCATCTGATGTTCGCCATTTTGAAGCTTTAAAGGGCAGTTTTCGATTTTGTATCCAACAGAAAAAAAATTTTAAGTAAGTTATGCTTTTTTCATGAGTTTTACATTTTCAATAACTCTTTAATTATTCTGGCTTATTTATATTAGAAAAATAACTGTTTTTATTACTAAAATGTAAGTTTAAACAGGCTGATCTATAAATAAATCACTGGGCGTTAGTGGTAACTAATATCATTTTTCCCCCGTTTCATTTCTTCTATAATGTCTCGGCGTAAAGAGTTTCACACCGCCGAAGAAGCGTTAGAATATATTTTTTCTAAGGAAATAGAGTCTGATATAATTGCTTTACCACCTGTTATGGATGAGTTAAATGACGAAGAATATTTTGATGATGATGAAATGACTACTCCATCGGTAAAATATAAGGCAATGTAGAAGTTTGTGTACCCATGGAAGAAATATAAAAAGTATAAAAGATATCCGAAGATATATCTCCGTTGCGTGCCTCAAACGGGGAACAAATTCTAAGAAAGGCATTGGAAGACCTCAGATGATGTCATCATGATCAAAAGTAATAGACTCTGTGTGTTTAAATAGAAAAGGCCATGTTATAGGAAAAAGACAATACCAAAGAAGATGCCAGTTTAAAAAATGTAAGGGTAGGCCAGTTACATTTCGTACAAAATGTAATGTATCCCTTTGTCTGAAATGTTTTCCATTATATCACACTTAACTCTTACAAATTGGCTGTATAAAATTGTAACTAAGTAAGTTTAGATCAGTAAAATAATATATTCTCTTTTAAATCTTATTAGTTGTTTTTAAATTCACAAAAATTACATTCCTCCCCCTCCTAAATATGTAATTTTTTAAATATAAAACCACAGGAAAGTTACTTGGTCTTTTACTACCATAAGCGCCCAGCGATCTATGTATAGATCCCCTATTATCTCAGCTGCTAATTACGGAAAATGGATACAACTTCATAATTACTCTTTTTATAATATATAAAATGTAATTTAAAAATATTTTTTAAAAATTTCAAATTTTAAAATAATTTGGACGTTAACGGGTTATATTAATTATGATTTTAAAAAGATATTAACTATGGATTACTGGAAGCATTTATTTCTTACTGTGCGGATACTGTTGCATTTGGGTATTTATAAAATTCTTAATTTTCTTTCTAGGGGAAAAAATTCAAATTAATTTACAATCAAATTAATCTTTGTACTAAACATTATGCCGTTGTAAGTGTTTTTGAAATAAAAACAAACAAAAAAATTGTGTATTTAATTTAAAACTAATTTTTGAATTTGTACAATAAAATGCCTCTACTTTTAAAGAACTCACACTTTACTTTTAAAAAACTATTATGTTCTTTAAAAGTAAAGTGTGAGTGAGTGAATATTAACTTCGCACTGTTCAGCTACACGAGGGCTTTTGACGACGGACCTCGTAATTTTGAACCATGGTCAAATGACAAAAGTAAAGTGTTATGATTTTATTGTTCCCCAAACACATTCCTTTATAATGAAACAATTTAAATGATTTTTTTTTGTTGTAACAAGCTTTTTCACAAGATTGCACGAAACTTATGTATTTTTTTCAGATTCTTTATTAGCTTTTTGTACTAAAAAAATAATGATACAAAAAAAATAGTATCACAATACTGCTTATTAGAAATTTTGGTACTTTTCTGTTTCGCCGGTGTAAGTCTCGCCAAGTTGGCGTTATTGGCAACAACACACAATATACACATAAAAAACATAAATAAATATTAGTTCTCATTGGTTTTTCATCCATTTTTTATGTATTATGAAAAAGATGTTACTGGTGATAAGAAAAGACCGCTACTTGTTTTCAAATTTGGTGGTAAAAGGTTACCAGCTGGAATATTTCGTTTGGTGCCGGTTTAATCATTCTTGGCGACTTCTCGCCTGTACCGGTGAAATGGAAATTAATCGCAATTTTTAATAATTGCTTAACATGTTTGGTATTTTAATGGAATTCAAAATATAATTTATTAAACAAAAATAGTTCCGTTTTTTTATTAAAATGGAATGAATCAAATTTATACAATATCATATTCTGTAGAAACAGTAAAAGTAACGACCAGTTTTATAAAAGCGTCAATCAAATTATACGAAAAAAAATATTAAAGAGATTAGAATATGTCTTAAGAAATTCTGTTGTTGTTGTTTCTTATCCCACTTGACCGACAGAAACATCTAGATCAAGTCCATGAACCCGTGCGTTTTTAAGCAATAAAGAACTGTAGTTGGACTTGAGAACAGCTGGCTCTTATGGCATCCAATACAAGCAAAGATGTGGGCAGGAGCGGCTTGGTTCACATTGCATTTCGGACAAGAAGGGTAAACTTTAACACCATCCACATGCCGTTGAGCTCGAGTATGTCCACTTCGTAGTCTAGCAAGAGTAGTTTCATCTGGCCTACTGCTTGTCCCAAGTAAAGCAGCACCAGGGCGATTTCCTTCATACCATTCATGCACGGGGGCCTGCCTCCAAGAGGAACTGATATCTTGTTTGACCCATAGACATTCACGTGCGATGGTACCCACTGAAAAAAGATCTTAACATTAGCATTCAAGCTATTTAATAACTGTATAATACTCGTTGTCGTTCTGTCACCATGCCTCCACCATTCAGATAGATGCTGAATAGAGCTTCGGCTATCACTCAATATCCAAATATCTGTGTTGACACTCTCAGTATAGCAAAACTTAAGAAATTCTGTTTCAATCCAAGCTAAGATTACTTAGACTCTTTGTAACATTTAGTTATGTACTGTTTTTGAGACTAAAAAAAATATATGTCAATGTGATGCAGCAAACGGCTTGAGATATTGTGGAAAAACACTCATTTTTTCGTCTCGAGATGATTATTTTTATTAATAAAATCATGTACGAAAAATTCTCGTATTTACATATTTTCGCAGACCAATTGACTGCATTATATGAAACGAAGTACATGGTTGCCAATTCCGAGTGAACTATACGTGAAAAATCGGGATCACCAACTTGGCGAGATACCTTGCACATTGGTATTCTTGTGATATTACTTAAGTACAAAAATTCTTCAGAGATGTTGTAAATTGAATTAGAAATTCGTGAAATCGTTGAATTGAGCGCGAAAACAATAGGCATAAAAATTTGCATGGTTAGTTACTAAACTCTCAGCTCTGATATAAAAATTCAAGATTACTCTGTCACAAGAATAAAAGTAATCTTAGCAGGTCAAACATGAATTTCATAAATTGATAGATGATGACCGAATTAAGGAAAACTACTAGCTTCTAAAAAGAGATAATTTTTAAGCAAAGTTAGGGCAATTTATGACTAGTGCACTTTTCTTTTAAATAATTTATATAATATGACTGTTATTCAGAATACTTACTTTAACAAACGATTTATTTTTATACAGTAATACTTATTTATGGTTGAACTAAAGCAAAGGAAAAATTTAGTAAGAAATAAACACAATAATTTATAAACCAAATGGAAGCATTAAATACATTGACATAATTCACCACCAGGTGAGTTATCACAGGAATAAAATTAATGTCATTTTTTAGAGTGTCACGTAATTTAAGCTACCCGTGAATTTTGAAATTTTACCAGTAAAGTAAGCTGCAGCAAAGGTTAAAGGTGGCTATAAAGTTTACTCTAAAATTTCTTTGGTAGAAAGCATGACGCCATAAAAAAATTTACGACTTCTCTTAAAAAAAAGGAAAGGATTTTCGTATTCAAACTTTATGAGTATTATTTCATTTTACTCCCGAAAAGTGCATTTCAGTTTCTAGTTATAACTTCTTTAAAATGTTAACATTTCAGCAGCATGTTCTGCGTAATCACCGGGCTTACAACTTTTGACTAAAATGTCTTATAAAAGAGTAAGTATTTTACAAGTTACAACACGTAAACAGCTTACAATGCTAGTAAAAAGAAATAGAATAGAAAGAAGGAAAACAATTTCATCAGTAATAGCTGTATACCAGACAAAATTTTAAAAGAATTCAATACATAGAAAATTTTTTGTAATGACTCAAAAATGCTTTTTATACCTATATGAAGTAATTTATTATGGTTTCTACAGCACCCTTAATTTTGTAGGCATAAATGAATTCTATTCTCACGAAAAAGAGTAAAATTTGAATGAAAAATGTTTGAATACCCATTCTTCGATACCATCTAAAGATGTAATCTTACTGTTACTCAAATAAGGGATTGAATGAACAAAGTCATTATAATTTACTTTATTGTCTTGAAAGAACAAAATAGCCACACTTACACATAAGGGATTTTATATCTGTAATTCAAGAATAGATTCTGTTATTCTAAGATAACATGAAGCAAGAGAGACTTGCGAAATTATTAACTCTCATAAAGCTCTTAAAATAGTGTTTATTATTAATTGGTATTTGAGATATAGTAAATATCAGGGGTCGGCAACTTATGGCACGTGGTGCAATTCTCAGTGTCACTCTGCACAACTCTACAAATTTATCATTTTTTGAGAAGGTAGAAGTTCAAAAATTTGTAATGGGCCTTATTTGACAAACATCTTCTGAATTATGGACAATTACGGAGTTACGAAAGTATCTGAAAGAGATAACTCTAATAATAAATTTACAACTACTTTGTAAATTATTGAATTTTATTGCTGGAGAAATTTAATAGTTCGAAACGAGAAAATTGCATGTACCTGTTTTCCGCGTTTTGTTCTACATATCTAAGTAAAAATTCTTTCCTCATATGAAAATATTTCGAGTCCATAAGGAAACTGTTTAACAACTGAATGCTCAGTATCATGTCAAATTGAAATTCACAAATTATACCCTTAAAATAACGATATGAAAGTACAGCGGTGCAAGCACTGGGTTCGCGTTAAAATTTTTATTTGTCTTGTTATTTAAGTATAATGAAGGGAAATACTTATACTTTTTGTTTGTCTATTCCTTATTTTAATACATTTGCTTAAAAATATATAATATATGTGCAATTTTAATTTTTTAAATTTTGTTGACAAAATAGTTACATTTTATGCTGTTTATTTTTATGATAAAAAATATCTTTAAATGATGCAAAATCAATATACAATAAAACTGAAATCAATATTATTGACTTTTATTTTCTAGCTCTGCATGAATTATCGGGTTAATCGAATTGTTTCAAAAATGTCCTACTGTGTGGCACGCTGAATCCTATTGGTAGATTGGTTTGGCACGCCACAGCTAAAAGGTTGCCGACCCTAGTATATATTTATCACTTAAATCAAAGATATCTTAATTTCAAAAAATTTTCGTTTGTAGAGTTAAGAATCATACTCTAAGTGAATGTTTAATATACAATGTGCTAGTTCAGGCATTTGCAAGTATCCTATGAGGAGACAACAAACAATTTTATATTGTATTTAATATATCTTTAATAACTGCTCCGTACTTTCTACGCATTTACTTTGTGACCTACAGCTAGTGACTGACCCAGTTTGGAAGAATGCAGCTATTCTGTATAATAGACTTACTAAACTCCCAAATATTTCCTTCTGGCGTGCTTATGACTTTGACAGAGCACGTAATCTAAAGACCCAGAAGGACTTCATCCAATGCGTCCGGGAGATTGCTCCATATAATGCTATTAAGGGCAAGGCCTATGAACTATTATCTCACTTAAATCACCTGTTTATGGCTCTCGATATTAGATCGGACTTGACATTGAATGGGAGGAAAAGTGACCTTTGCCCAAGTGTTCTTCGTGCCCTCGCATTGTAAATCATTAATCCTCCTTATGTGTAAGTGTCTTCATATTTGTACTCTGATGGTCTCTTCTAGACTTCCCCCAGGGTGCTGGTGCTGACATTTTTTGTGACCTATTGCCATTTTACCTACACGATGGTACACATACTATGAAGGTGAAGTCGAGGCCACATCCATTTAGCCCTTCTGCATATTTCTGCCTGTCTCTAACCTCCTGATAAGGCTGCAATTTTATCAGGCTCAAGCCCTGCCCTTCATACCTTGGCAAGTAACCTAGAAAAACAAAGTTCCAGACCTGCAGGGAGTTACATAGCAGAATTCAGACAAAGGTTGCTTTTCAGTGGGTGCCATCCTTTTGTGGTCTTTGGGGGGGGGAATAAGATGGCTCCCCTCTTGGAAAAAAGAGGCATGGATATTCTCTAAAGGACTTCCAAAGACCTACCTCTTAACTCTGCTTAGCTTAAAATTAAAAGGATCTATAAAAAGTTCTTTCATAGTGCAGCTGCAGTGCTACTAAAAATAAATCTTGAAGGAGGTTTTATTAAAACCTGACAGTGTATCTAGGACTCTACTCGTGCTACTGCTGTGGCTGAGTTTAGACAGAAGAGGTCAACCTTTTTTAGGAAGAGTGCCACTTTCAGATAAAAAATGATTATACGTGCCACGTCTAA
>BMAO01037279.1:0-34302 GCA_019973975.1 Trichonephila clavata
AAAACTAATCCTCAAACAGAACAATCAAATGAAAACTTTCTAACATACAAAAAAAAGTAAACTCCTAAAATCTGTTGACAAAACTGTCATACTGATGCTTGACGAAATCTATTAAAACCATATTTAGATTTTAAAGGGGTAATATTCTTGGGATGGCATATAACAGTGAACAAGCTGCTACTTCAGCTTATGTGTTCATGATTCAAATCTTCTTTCTCCTCTAAAGAAGTAGTTCATGTAATGCCGGGAAAAAAATCAATGGAGAAAAATTGTTTGCTGTTGTTAAAAAAAACTATCGTAGAACTTGATGGTATAGGATTCAAAGTTATAGGTGTAGTTTCTGACAATAATTCTTTAAATCGTATAGCAATGTCCAACTTTTCTGTTCCTCCCAAATTGAGCATTGTATATCCACATCCTTCTGATCCTTCCAATCCTTTATTTTTTTTGTTATTGATTCAGTACACATTTTTAAATGTATTCGTAACAATTGGATTAACAAAAAAATGCGGGCCAATGTTTTTATTTTCCAGATTTGAAAGATCATAATAAGTTTCCTTTATTAGAAGCAAATTTCTCTACACTTAAACGACTATACGACATAGAAAGTAATAATTTAGTAAAATTTGCTTACGGTTTAACTTTGAAGGTTATATGTCCTACAAATCTTGAAAAACAAAATGTGAAACTTGTGCTTAAGATATTTAATAACTTTGTTATTCAGGGGCTTCAACTATTAGGAGAGCAACATAAACTAATTAGTTATGAAACAACATCAATTTTATTTCTTTAATTTGTACGTGGTGGAAAATTGTTAATGTTAAAACACCTTTAAAGGGACAACATTTGCTTGATACTTATCAGCAACCGATTACTTTATCTCCAGACAACGAAGCATGTCAATTCTTGCATAAAATCTTGTCATGGTTAGACTCATGGAAGGAAAACGATTGTACTACTGGCACCCTTACTAAAGAAACACATCTTGCTTTTACTCATACCACATACGCTTTACTTGAAATGTCAAAATAGTGCATTAAAGAATTAAAATTTCAGTATTTTCTTCCTGGAAAATTCAAACAGATGCGTTAGAAAGTCGTTTTGGGAAATATAGGACACTTTCAGGTTCTCAATATTTAATATCAATTCGACAGCTTTATGAAGTAGAAGCTAAACTAAGAATGCAAAATTTTTTACCTCTAACTTTGGTTTCAAATGCTTTATAGCCAGCTTAACTTAAAAGACATTAATTTAGAAGATTCGTGTAATGAAAATCCTCCTTTAGAGCCATCAGTATCGCATAATTTAATATTACACTAGCTGAAAAAGATTTTCGTGATGCTCAGTCATATCTACCTGTCTTAACATATTTAGCTGGTGTTTGTTCTGGAGCAGCACTTAAAAATTTAAAAGGCGACTCTTGTTCCAAATCACTTGTTCTTAATAAAACTTTTGAACTAAATTTTAACTATGATTTAATACGTAACTTAGACAGAGGAAGTTTATTGTGCCCTTCCCCAGATGTCGTTACAGCAGTACTCTATAACTATATAATAGTTCAGAAACTTCTTTCTAAAGATTATGAAAATATGTTCCTCAAACAAAATAATCAACGTCAAATTGCCTCAGAAATATCAATTAAATTGATAAATTCAAATGAATTTTTTTATATGATGAACCTTGTAACAATGATCATGCTTCTGAGCTAGTTTTAAAGCATATAATCCACACTTCTACAAATGCATTATTACATAACTACTGTAGGGAAAAAAATGATATTAAAAAAGAAAAATACAAAAAACAAAAAACAAAAGAAAAATACATACTCTATTAGCTAAATAAATTACATTATTTTTATGTATGTAATAAGTTACATATATTTTTATGTTTGCATTATTTCTCTCTCTATACACTGGTGTGCAAAAATTAAGGACGAAGTCGAAAAATTAGCATATCAGCTGAACGAAGAGGCAGAGCGGACAGAAAGACCAATCAGGAGATTAAGTGAGGTGATGTACGGTAGCACATGCGCAGATATGCAGGTAGACGTAATGGGGGAGTGTCTAAGTAGTAAAGCATGTTGTCGGTGTAAGATTAGTATTTCTGGCAAAGAGATTGCACACCGTATAGCAGTTAAAATCACACCGAGTTGCTGCCTCAGCGAGAAATGGCGAATCATCAATCTGTTAGACGACATCTGGATGCTTTTACCCGAGGTCGAATCATTGGGAAGTTGGTGGAAGGTCGCAGTGTGACAAGTGTGGCTGCAGAGTTCGGAATTGCTCACAGCATCGTTTCACGACTTTGGAGACAATTTCAAACTACAGGAACAGCTATCCGGGGGTTCAGTAGTGGTCGTCCACGAGGAACCACACCTGCAGATGACCGGTATATTGCCTTACAGGCCAGAAGAAACAGGCGGCAGACAGCGGGATAAATCGCTAGACACACGACACAGGCGACTGGACGACCGATATCGCGTTTTACCGTGGCCAGAAGACTGCACGGTGGTGGTCCGTTTGCACGACGCCCTGTACGGTGTGTACCTCTAACGCCTGCCCATCGGAGAAGGTGTTCTCTGTGGTGCCGGGAATACCGGAATTGGAGAGACAATGAATAGGGACGAGTACTCTTTACAGATGAGAGCAGATTCAGTCTGAGTAGCGTTTCTCATCGCATACTCATCTGGAGAGAGCGGGGAAGCCGCTATCATCCCTCGAACATCATTGAAAGGGACAGGTATGGAGGTGGCGGTGTTCTCGTTTGGGGAGGCATCATGCTTGGTAGTCGTACAGACCTTCACATCTTCGACGCAGGTTCAGTCAACGGGACCCGTTATTGTAACGAGATTCTTCTTCCATATGTGCGTCTTTTTAGAGGCGCTATGGGTCCGCAGTTCCTTTTCATGGACGACAATTTACCATGTCATCGCACAATACACAGTAGCTGCCGAACAGCTCTTAGAGAGTGAGGATATTGAACGTATGGATTGGCCGGCACGATCTCCGGATCTCAATCCCATCGAGCATGTATGGGATTTTCTAGGAGACGCTTGGCAGCTCGTACCTTACCACCAGTAACAATTCCGGAGCTTCGTTTGGCGATGCAAGACGAATGGGCAGCAATGCCTCAACAACTCATTGACACCCTCATTTTCAGCATGGGCAGACTCTGTGAAACCTGCCTAGCAGTCAGGGGAGATCATATCCCCTACTAAAGACCGGATATTTCTTGCTGGACACCCATCACAGGGATGTTTCGGCCTTCAGTCGCATTGCGCTCCATGCTACTTTTTCAATAAAGCTTCTTTTTATCCCTCTGATTTCTCTTTCAGTAAGTATTGCGAACATTACTCATGTCCTTACGTATTGGGGATCTTACGGTATTAAATGTGTTGATTTGGAATGCTTTTGTACAAAGTTATATTGAAAAAACCGTCCCGTCCTTAATTTTTGCACACCAGTGTATATATATTCATTCATTTAGGTGTATATCTATGCTTTTATATACGTATGATTTAATTTTAAAAATATTTTTAACTTATTTACGATGACTTGTTATTTGTGGGAAGTTTATTTTTGGTTATTTTTAATGTTGCTATTGCAGAGAGTGAATTTCTGTTTATTACTGTGCATGATACCAATAAAGTTGTACAATATATTTAATTCACATTTGTAACAATGCATAATTGAATAATTACTTTTGGCAGGAAAGTAACTGACAAACAGCTAAAAAAGTTGTGTAATCTATTTTTATGTATGAATTTATTTTCCTGTATATATCTACAATTATATTGGTATAGATTTGTTTCAAAAATATATTTGAAATTTATTTTATAATTATTTATGTTGTGATTGTATTTGAAACCAATAAAGTTACTGTTTTTAAATTTGTTTGTCTTTTTTTTTTTTTTAAACTATTTCTAATTTTGTTTTCCTTTTTGTAACTATTCTGAATTACCAAATTTTTAAAAAATTACCAAATATTTAAGGAAAGAAAAGTAATTGACAAACACCTAAATAAATTGTGTATTCTATTTTTATGTATGTATTTATTTTCCTGTATGTATCTATAATTATACTGATATAGATTTGTTTCAAAAATATATTTGAAATTTATTTTATAATTCTTTATGTTGTGATTGTATTTGATACCAATAAAGTTACTGTTTTTAAATTTGTCTTTTTTTGTTTTAAAAACTATTTCTATATATATATATAAATAATTTTATTTACATTTTTGTAACTATTCTGAATAAAATGTTGAAAATAAATTTTAAAGTTAAGAAATAAGCACAGTTTTGTAAAAGAAATATACAAATACAAAAGGTTCTTATGATTTGCTGCAATGTTTTTAAGTGTGTTTATGTTCATCGTAATGAGTGTTCGTAGTAAATACATCGATAATTACATACTTGCAATTATTATTTAAATAGGTAAACTAATTATTCACTCTTAGGTTTTATGTACATGAAATAGAATTTAATGATAAATTAATTTTTTTTAAATTCCCTGTATGTATGTTGGGTTAAAAAACAAAAAGTATTTAAAAATGCATCGTGAAAAGTTCCGTAGGTGATGGACGAAGTCTCCCTACTATTAGTGACGTCACAAATCAGTCACGAGGCCTTCTGTATATCCAGGAGTTGATGCCCATGCTCTATTTGGTACCACATGCCATAAGTTACACAAATGAGTTATAAATCGTTATGTCACTCCGATACAAAATACACAACCCTATGCATCTTTTCCTCACAATAGAGGACCATACTTTTTGAACATATGCATGTTAAAGCCACTTGTTAAACGAAAGATATGAACAGCTCACAACAAATACGACCGGTCCGTTGTCCACTTGAAGAATGAAAGCAATAAAAGTGTCTTTTTGCTTGAAAAGACAAACAATGCATGACAGAAATATGGTCATCAAAGGGGTTGCGATACAGGATGCGTTACAGGAGACATGCACAGACAATACAACACAGAATATGTAAGCTACAACTTGTTTGCTACATGACTCATACAAGAGCGTTTTTGTTTGAATTGTCGAGAGTTTTATAAGGTAACTTTGAATTATCACGTGTTGTAGTCTGGCCAGATATAGATTTTACTTCGAAATATTGAGTATACCAAAACGCATTGTTTTAGTCCGAAATATCAAGCGTTTTTGTTTGGGGGGGGGCTGAGCATACATTTCGAATTAGCGACAGTTTCGTATTATCGAAGGTTTGAATTATCGAGAGTCAACGGTATGTTATTTATCTATATGAAAGCAATTGTTTTTGAAGTAAAACTTCTTAACGCACGCTTGACTTGGGGAGTAAGCTGGTAAATGCGTGAGTATGACGAAAAGTGTGATCGTGAGGGAGGGAGGGAGTGAGTGCTTTCAGATAGGACTTGTGGCTTTTATATCCTATTAAGACCAGTCAGTAGGTTAAAAATCCTGAAATGATCGATTTTGAGTTTTTGATATCTGTATTTCATTACCTTTCTAGGGAAATAATATATATGCAATGTTTTCAAATAGAAGTATGTCAAAATGACTTTTAATAAATTATAGTTTAAAAAAAAAACACGCTTTTGTACTGAATTGAACCAAAAAGTAAAAAAAATAATTCTTAATATAAAAATAAAATGATGAAAGAGAAAATTTATGCCATTGTGGTAAAAGCGTGGGATGCAATTTCGGAATTAAAAGAAGTTAGAAACTAACCCACGGCTCCTCCGTTTGGAGTGGTGTCACACACGATGGAGTTGGACTGCAGCGGAACAGAACCAGATCGTCTACAGCAATGAATCTGGGTTCAATACGAGCAGTGATGACAATCATGTTCAAGTGTGAAGGCTTCATGGTGAACATCTCAATCCTGCATTCGCTTTACAGTGAAACACCGCTCCCACAGCTGGTAAAAGTATGCCATTGCTTATGATACACGGCCATCCCTAATTTTGATCCATGTCACAATGACAGCCCAGCAGTACATCCATGACATCCTTAAGCCACATTTGTTGCCACTCATGGCAGGACTCCCAGGAGCCCTTCTTCAACGAAACAATGCTCAGCAACACACAACAAGAATGTCACACACACACAAGACTACCTCCGCTACATTACTATCATTTCCTGTCCTGTTTTATCCCTAGATTTGTCACCAATCAAACAAATCTAGGTTTATTTGGGAAGGCAAGTTGAACAGTATGCGAGATTGGTCGAGCTAGTAGTATGGAACTAGATGTCTCAGCACATCATACGGAACTTAAATTCCTAAATGCAAGCTCCTATCGCTTTGGGCACCCTAGTCGACCACTCTACGTCCCGGTTCGCCTCGCCAGTAAGCGGCTTGACACAGAACTCAAGAGCATTCATTTTATTTCTCAAAATTATTAAACCTTTTGTTTAATTTTAAACTCACACCTAGATTTTTCATCTATGCATTTAAATTTAATTTTTTCTCATCTTAATGTAAACTCCTTATTTTAATGTAAATTTTTAGCTTATCCTATTTTAATTTTTAATAAAGTCTATTCACACCTCTAATGCAGCAAAGGGCTAAGGTAAAGCTGAATCCATGTAACCCCTATTTACTCATGGTTGGAGTTTGATCTTCCCGGTGGAAAGCAAGTACTCCGACAAGCATTAAACTTATTTGGGCACCCAAGCTAGAACAGGTACAACAAAGTACGAAAGCTTCCGTTATTTTATACTTTTTTGTGAAATTGTTAATTATTGAAATGTTAATAAAAATTTTGATTTTCTGATTACTTACTTATATCAAAGCAGTCTTTACACATGTAAAATTTTGTTTCATATTGAAAACTTTTTCTTGGGGCGCAGATTTTTATGGCAAATAATGTATATTTTGATTTGTTTGATTCATTGCTGAAGAACTACACAAATGCAGAAAAAACTATCTACATTTATCACAAAACGTATGACAAATTTAAATATAAGAAGGAAATATCTGTATAATTTAATATCGATTCCCATTCATGATTAAATTTATCAGGTAAAATCTTCCTTTCTCTACAGCTTTACTGTTGCATTTCCTTTACACCTATGTCATGAATAGCTTGCCTAAATGTTTAATGCGCTGATTACAATTTATTATGCTTCTATACGTATCTCGCAGTCTCTTAAGTATAAACTTTAATTTTTCTCCAAAAAACACTTATAATAAATTTCTAGAAAAAAATTTCTTAATTGGATATTTAACACATTGCACCTTTTGTCTCAGAAAATACAATAATGAGATTTTCCATTTCTCTTGAAAGAGGTGTGCAGGGTAAAAATGTTCACACGGATTTCTTAAAAATATATCGAATTTTTTATTAGATTTTTGTAGGAAAACGAATGAAGAGTAGCTCCTTCCTTAGGAGGTATATTGCTACCCTTTTTCTCATTTTTGACGTTCAGAGTTGAACAGAATCGTCATATGTTTTTTTCCCCTTTCAAAGTGAGCTATAGAACCACTCTCACGCCCTGAGGTGATACAGCTGTAGCGTCGTTTTTAAGACGGTATTCTGTAATTTCCTCTTGTGTCTTCACCGAGACGTAGATGCAAACAGAATCACCAGATGGCTTTTTCTACAAAGTGATAATTAGATGGGATTCAACCTTTTTTAATGTTCGTCCATTTTTTGTTGCTTTTAATATGTATCGTGTGTTTATAGTAGTAAAAAATGATACGAATTAAAATTTGAACGTCATAATGACAGGTGGACTTACACATCCTTCTCATGGTTTACGATGTGCAGCGCCAAGGGAGACAACAGGTTCGAGAGGCCTTTGTCCTGGAAGGACGAATGGTGATTGGTACCAAGACTGAGCGTGTCGGTTGCAGGTCCATGTCCATTCCAAACACAGATATTAGAGGGCGGGGAAAAGTTGTTTAAGAGTAAGATTAGAAGATGGCTGGTGGACTTTGGATTAGAGTGAAAGGGTTGTGTAGCAGCAGGAACATAGATAGCTAGGGAGACAGAGAGAGAGATCGGCGAGGGTCTAAATCTGCAAAAGGAATTTAAGGCAGCTAGAAGACCAGCGACGGAAGGTATGCAAAATTTGGTGATTAAAGAAAATAGGCTTCGAGATAGCTGGCCTCAGCGAGACGACATACTAGAAATTGTACTTCACTATACTGGAGGAGTGTGCTCATTACGATATACGGATCTGGAAAGGCAAGAGATGGTCCAACGAATCCTGATAGAACTATATCACAACTAGGTGTGCATAAGTTATTTCTTATAGATGCAATCGAGTATGCGAAAATTAGAAGTTAACTATATGTAAATAACAAACATTTTTTTACTAAATGTTTGATTTCCCTCGCTACACAAGAATTAAAAAAACTTAGCTTCACTACGTTCCACACGTATTTTTCAATTTGATTCGGAATCCCCATTCAATTAGTTTATATAAGTATCTGATATAAATAGGAGTATTTTGAATAGATTTTATTTCTATGTTTTCAGGTTTATGATTTCAGGTTTTATGATTTCAGGTTTTTCTCTTAAATTGATATATAGTTGTATGCCTTCACCATAAAAAATTACGTTTACCACTAATAATTTGTGTAATCAACCATCAAAGATAAATATGATAGGTTTGGGGGTTACCTTCAAGGTGTACAACTATTTGAAACTCGCAATGCATGCGAGCAAATATAGTATCTTCGCCTTTTTCTTCAACATCTAGTAGAATTCCCAAAATTAGGAAACAGAATTTTTAGACTTCTGATTGTTCCGTTCTTGTCAGATTCCACCTCAGGTTCTTTCAGCATTATTTCAATGTTAATATCTGTACACATTTTAGTCTTTTGTTTTCGTGGTCACCACGGGGGCATGATCAAGAACTCGTAGTTAGTGTCGGCAAGATGGGAGTTCTATTATTGGTTCATTAAAGATATGGAGAGTTGAGGGAAAGTAATTTGGAAATTAAGGACTTACTTGTTCCACATTTCTGGTGAAATCCTTTTTTTTTCTCTGGAGATTTACTGCTGAATATCTTCTACATCTACGGGTCATGCGTAGATTCTCTAATTGTTCATAGCAATAATTACAATTGATTTTTGTTTTTCTATATATGCCCCGCAGTTTTTCGAAGTTAAAATATTAGTTTTTCTTCATCGATCCTAATACAAAACTTCTAGGAAAATTTTCTCTCTTTTGAGTTGTACCGGTATGAAATGATCGTTAAGGTACAAATGTGTCGTTATGGAACATTTGTTTTGAACAAGTCTTTATTTATTTATTTTTTGGTTGGTTGTTCATACAATCAAGCCATTGAACAAACAACATCATATTTTTTCATCATGTCAAAAATGTGGAATTTTTTACCAGAAAGTTATGATTTCAGGAAAACATTAATTTTGTTTTGTTTTCACTTGAACAAAAGTGCTGCAGACTTGCATAGAATGCTTCTCGAGGCATATGGTAATCATGCTCTACCAGAAGCAACATGCAAAAGATGGTTTCAAAGGTTCAGAGATAATGATTTTGATGTGAGAAATGAAGAACGTGGAAAACGTTTCAAGACACTGAATTGCAAGAATATTGAATAAATACGATACTTTGTGTCAAAAGCAAATAGAAGCAATGCAAATATTGCACAACAGACAATTTCTGACCGTTTAAAAGCTAGGAGGATCATCCAAAAGTGGGAAAAATGGATACCACATGAATTAAATAAAAGATGGAAAACCGAAGAAACACTTGTGTAATTTTGCTTCAAAGACACACAAGAAAATAAGTTTTGCTTCGAATTGTTACTGGCGATGAAAAATAGATTTATTTTAAAAATCCTAAGCGGAAAAAGCATGGGTTAATCCGAGACAACCATCAATATCGACTGCAAAACCAGATGGATTCGTCAAGACGGCAATTATCTGTGTTTGGTGAGATCAGAAAAATGTGGTGTATCATGAGCTTCTGAAACCTGGTGAAACTGTTAATACTAATCGCTACAGACAAAAAATGATCCATTTGAACTATGCATTGATCGAAAAACGACCATAATGGTCCAAAAAACAAGGCAAAGTAATTTTGTTACACACCAATTCTGCTGCACAGAAAGCAAAACTGGTTTTGGATACAATCAAAGCACTTGGCTGGGAGCTTCTTGCCACACGCCGTATTCACCAGACTGCGTCGCTCCTAACTACCATTTGTTTTCATCGATGGGACACGCATTGGTTGAGCAGCACTTTGATTCCTACGAAGAAGTTGAAAATTGGGTGTCTGATTGGTTTGATTCAAAAGATGAACTTTTCTTTTGTCGAGGTACCTACAAATTGCCAGATAGTTGTACAAAACGTGTAGAAAGCAATGGATAAAACTTTCGATAATTGGTTTTTACTTTCCCATTCAATATTAGAGTTTCATTTTCACACACAGAAAAAAATAAAAAACGCTCACTTCATACCGTTACACATAGTATATTCTCATAATATTGTACCCATCTTTTTTTAGAAAAAAGTCAGTAATATTATTATTTCATTTCGTGCAAATACTGATACGTTGATTAAAAAATATCAATTATTTCTCGAAAGTATGTCGCTAATATTTTTGTTTGTTTATGTAAGAAAGCTAATAAGTATGTTCCCATCGGAATCGTAGTCTCCCTTTAGTTTATTTACTTTAGTACTTGAAAAATAAGGTTATTAAGATTAATCGGTACCCCCTATCCTGCTAATGTTTAATTGAGCATTTTTATGTACCTTTTTCTCATAAACTATTAAATGTATATACTTAAAATTTTGTCTGTATATTATTTAGTCTTTTTTATCTATACTCCAGTGAACTTTTTTGAATTTATTGATTAGCTTTTTCAGAAACCTTCAACGTAAAAGTATGACTATGAATTTTTTGAAAATTGTCATTTTTTTACACGATAACTGACTTTTACAAAAATATTTTTGGAATATTAAAAAAGCTTCACTTCAGTATATATAGTTACATGTCAGTACTGTTCTCTTGAAATTGCATTAGAATCCTATTAATCAATTCTGAGAAAAAGAACACGCAGTTTGCAATTTATGATTTTGAGATATATGCATTTTTAATATGAAATGTCATTTCATCACAAATTTATGAATTACAACATGTATTGGTCCCATTTTATTACACGTTAGCTTATCCTTTATTTATTTTAAGACTTTTTGTTTCCTATTTTACTTAAATTGCCCAGAAAATACAAATATAGAATTTTTCAGTTTTCGTTTAACGAGGTTTTTTGTAATATTTACATTAGTTTTCTCAAAATCTGTATCAATTTTTGAAGAAGTTTTATCTGTGATGAATGACAAACATCAAAGTTGAGAATAGTACTTTATGAATGCTTAGTAATAATGTATAAAAATGTGAAAGTAAGCATTTACAAATATGTGATTATACGACATTTCTCGAAAGTTTTCATTAATGTTTTGTATATACATATGCAAACAGTATTTTTAAAAGTATCAGATCTCAATAACTGTTAAACTGATCAAATGATTTCTTAAATAGCCAAAACGAAACTGTTTTTTTTTTTTAAACATGAAATTTATGTAATTTTATGTGTAAGACAAGCTTTACAGGTAGCGACAAAAATCACATATATCAGCATATCATCACATATACCTAATTATCTTTTTTACAGAGACTGTTAAATATTAAGATTTCAGAATTTGTCCGAATATTAATAGGACTTTAATATTTATACGGAATTTAAATATTTCAAATATATTGTTAAGTTTTTCCAAAACCATTCAACATAAAGTATTACTATGAATACTTCAAAACTTTCATTTTTGTTTCTACGATAAATGCTGTATGATAAAATGAATTGGTAAAATTTATATAAACTCACTTCAGTATACATTGTTACATATCAGTTACGTGTCATTGAAATTTTATGAGCAACCTCTCATTATTTTCTGAGAAAAAAAGTACTTTCATTTTGATAAACAAACCTTTGAAAAAATACATTTTTAACATGAAATATCACTTCATCACAAAAATTATGAATTACAGCAAATATTCGCCCCATTTTATTCAACATTAGCGTCAAGTCAATATATTTTAAGTACAAAAAGCATGAAAAATGTTTTAAATTTTCAGAATAGACATACATAGCATTTTTCAGTTTTTGTTTAAGGAGATATTTCGTAAAATTTATATCTATTATCACAAAATCTGTATAAATTTTAGAAGAATGTGATTTATGTATTATAAATATCAAAGTAGAGCATATATCATCATAAATATAATGTGAAAACATTTATCTATATGGTTTTGGTGTGCATTAGAGAAAATATGATTTCACGTCATTTCGAAAGTTTTTATCAGTGTTTTGTGTATTTACGTACAAACATAAGTTTCGAAAAAATTTAAATTTCAAAAATTTCTCGGAACTGGACAAATTATTTCTAAAACTGCCAAAATAAATCTGTTTTTATGTTTTTAAACATGACATTTATGTTTTTGTATGTATGTAACCAATTTTTGCAACGACAAAGGTTATTGCACATCTGAATATTGTAGGTCCACTCATTCAGAAACTTTTGAATATTAATTTAAAAACTTGTATGTACAACGAAGAAACATTTCTATTTATGCTGAAGTGATATTTTTTCAAATATATTTAGCTTTTTAAAAAAAAAAAATTTTCTTTTACTTATTTCCACTGAATTTATTCAAATTTGTGTTAAGACATGTCTCTAACTAAATGTTTTTGCAATGTTTCCAAAACATCACTTCAGTATGCACAATTATACACAAGTAATTCATAATGTAAGCTCCCAGTGTATTCACATACAGAAAAATTGGAAGAATTTCATTTTTTAAACACACTTTGAAACACATAATTTAAGGAAAAACACTAATTTTTATAAAAAAAATCTTACCTTGAAAAAAAGTTATCCGTTTCATTTACTAATTTAAAAAAAAATTAGAGGAAAAATAATAACACACACTTCGGAGTGTAAATCCCGCCAGTCTTGACAGTTAATTGTACAGTTATACCGTTTTCTAGAGTTAATTGTGCATGGATAAATAAAAAGAAGACTTTGCAATTGTGTTTCAGGATAATTACAAAGTAAATATCTGACAAAAGTGGGCGTGGCTCGCCATTTGATGATTTTTTAAAAGTCATTTTGACGTACTTCTAATTGAAAACATGACATGTGTTATATATCCCTAGATAGGTTATGAATTACAGATTTCAGAAATATCAAAAACTCAAAATCGATCATTTCCAGATTTTTACCATACTGCCCTTAAATAATTATTTAAAATGCAACATTAATAAACATCCTGATACAATACTCTCTAGTTAACTGAGATGGACTTTAGTTACTTTTTACTTGGAAATGTGACTAAAAAGTGTACAAAAGAATAATATTTTAATGTATAGTCTACAACAGTCTTCACGAGTTTCGAGTGATATCAGTCATATTTATTTTCCTATATATGCAAATCCGTTTTACATGATGTAAATAGTGATGTGTAGAAAAATAAATTTGTGTCTCTTTATCTCTTTTTTTTTCTATTTCACAACTGCACTGCTTAACTAAAACCTGGAAAATATATTTATTTCTCATATATCTTTGTCCTTTTTTCAAACTTTAATATGTGTCAGCATAAGCAACGCATTATGATATGACCAAAAAGAACTACAGCATTGTAATGAAATATAAAGAATAAAAGATGATGAACTGTCTGTGGAACTGTTAGGTCCAAGACATGAAACAAAAGATAATATAAAGCACTTTTTAGCATTTTTACTTCATCACATCCTAGAAAAATTTCTAAGGCACTTATAGAAAAATCAGTGGAAATTTTTAAAGCACATTTTATCAGAAGAAGGAATTACAAATTCATTTATCTTTAAATTCCATTTTAAAGATTTACAAAAAAAAATTTCATTTCGTTTTATGAACAGAGGCAGTTTTAAACGAACCGTGAGCAATTTTATAAAGAACATCTTATATTAAAGAGAGATAAGCTTGGAGCACTCGAGCTAGATGGATGTACATCAGAGTACTAAAACTTCCATTCATTTGTTCTTGTTTGTGCAATAAAAAATCCTTTTTCTTTGATTTTCTATTTACTTACTTGTATCAAAGTAGTACGAACATACGTGCAATTTTGTTTCATATTGACTACTTTTTCTTGGTGCACAGATTTTTATGTCAATGAATGAATATTTGTTTTATGTTTGATTAATCGCAGAACTACACAAATGCAGAAATATCTATCTACATTTATCATTAAACGTATGATAAATTTAAAAATAAGAATTAAATATCTGTATAATTTGAAATCGATTCCCTTCCCTGTTAAACATTTCAGGTAAAATCTTCATTTCTCTACAACTTCACTGTTGAATTTCCTTTACACCTATATCAAAAATATCTTGACGAAGTGTTTAATGCACTGAATGACTATTATGCTCCTATACGTTCCTCGCAGTCTCTGAAGTTAAAACTTTAATTTTTCTCCAAAAACTCTTATAATAAATTTCTGGAAAAAAATTTCTTACAGGGATATCTAAGATATTCCACACTTTGTATCAAAAATGCAATGGGATTTTCCATTTCTCTTGAAAGAGGTGTACAGAGTACAATTGTTCACAATTATTTCTTAAAAATATATCGACATTTTTGTTTGGTTTTTGTAGGAAACCGAAAGAAGAGTAGCTCCTTTCTTGGACGGCAAATTGCTACCCCTTTTTCCATTTTTGACGTTCAGAGTTGATCAGAATCGTCATGTTTTTTCCCTTCAAAATGAGCAAGAAGACCCACTCTCACGCTCTGAGGGGATACAGCTGTAGCATCGTCTCTAAGAATGTTTTCTGTAATCTCCTCTTGTTTCTTCTCCTAGACGTAGATCCGAACTGAATCACCAGATGGCTTTTTCTACAAAGGGAAAATTAGATGGGTTCCAACTTTTTTAATGTCCATCCATTTTTTTGTTCTTTTTAATATGTATCGTGTATTTGTAGTAACAAAGAAATGCCACGGAATTCAATTTTAACATCATACTGACAGGTGGACTTACACGTCCTTCTCATGGTTTACGATGTGCAGCGACAAGGGTGACACAGGTTCGACATGCCTTTTTCCTGGAAGGACGAATGCGGATTGGGACCAAGATTGAGCGTGTCGGTTGCAGGTCCATGTCCATTCCAATCAGAGATATTAGAGGGCGGGACAAAGTGGTTTAAAGGGTAAGATCGGAAGGTGGCCGGGGGACTTGGGGATTAGAGTGAAAAGATTGTGAGGCAGCCGAAGCATAGATAGTTAGGGAGAAAGAGAGAGAGAGATCGTTGAGTGTCTAAATCTGCAAAAGGCTGTTATGGCAGCTAGAAGACCAGCGACGGAAGGAATGAAAAATGTGACGATTCAAGAAAATAACCTGCGAGGCGACATGTTAGAAATTGAACTTCACTGTTTTGGAGGAGTGTGCTCATTACGATATCCAGATCTGGAAAGTCGAGAGTGGGCCCAATGAACCCCGATAAAAGTGTATCACGACTAGATGTGCCTAAGTTATTTGTTATAGGTGCAATCGTATATGCAAAAGATAGAAGTTAACTATATGTAAAAAAAACGTTTTCTACTAAATATTTTTGATTTCTGTCGCTACTCATGAATTAAATAAAACTTAGGGTCACTACGTTCCGCACGATATTACAATTTGATTCAGAATTCACATTCAAATAGTTTATTTTAGTCTCTGATAGAAATAATACTGCTTTGAATAGATTTTATTTGTATGTTAATACTGGTCAAACTGTTTCCAATTTTTCTTTTAATTTACTGTATACTTATATGCCTTCCCATAAAAAAATTATGCTTACCACTAATAATTTGTGTAATTAACCATCAAATATAAATATGATAGTTTTCGGAGTTACTGTCAGGGTGGACAACTGTTTGAAACTCGCAATACATGCGAGTGTTTACTGTATGCCCACCTTTTTTTTTAACATCTAGTAGAATTCCCAAATTTAGAAAAAAGAATTTTTAGACTTCTGATTGTTGCGTTCTTGTCCGATTCCACCTCAGTTTCATACAGCATTTTTTCCATATTAATTATCTGTACACATTTTAGTATTTTGTTTTCGTGGTCACCGAGTTGACATGGTAAAGAACTTTTAATTAGTGTTGTCGAGTTGGGAGTTCAATTACTATTTCATTAGACATGGAGGGTAAAGGGGAAGTAATTTGGAAATTATTCACTTACATGTCCCGTATTTATGGTGAAATCTTCTGTTCTCTAGAGTTTTACTGCTGAATATCCTCTACATCTAGGTCATGAGTAGATTCTCTAACTGTTTATAGCTCTAATTACAATTTATTTTTGTTTTTCTATATATGCCTCGCAGTTTTCGAGGATAAAATATTAGTTTTTCTTCATCGATCCTAATAAAAAACTTCTGGGAAAATTTTCTTACTTATGAATTGTACTGGTATCAAATGATCGTTAAGGAACAAATGTGTCGTTATGGAACATTTGTTTTGAACAAGTCTTTATTTATTTATTTTTGGTTGGTTGGTATGACATCTGTCAAACATATTTCATATAATGAAGCCAATGAACAAACAACATCATCTTTTTTCATCATGTTAAAAATGTGGAATTTGTTACCAGAAAGTTAAGATTTGAGGAAAGCATTAAATTTTTTTGTTTTCACTTGAACAAAAGTGCTGCAGACTTGCATAGAATGCTTCTCGAGGCATATGATAATCAGGCTCTACTAGAAACAACATGCAAAAGATGGTTTCAAAGGTTCAGAGATAATGATTTTGATGTGAGAAATGAAGAACGTGGAAAAAATTTGAAGACACTGAATTGCAAGAAATATTTTATAAATACGATACTTTGAGTCCAAAGCAAATAGAAGCAATGCAAATGTTGCACAACAAACAATTTCTGACCGTTTGAAAGCTACGTGGAACATCAAAAAGTGGGAAAAATGGATACCACATGAATTGAATAAAAGATGGAAAACCGAAAAAACACTTGTGAAATTTTGCTTCAAATATACAAAAGAAAATAAATTTTGCTCCGAATTGTTACTGGCGATGAAATATGGATTTATTTTTATAATCCTAAGCGGAAAAATAATGGTTTAATCCGAGACAACCATCAATATCGACTGCAAAACCAGATGGATTCGTTAAGATGGCAATTATCTGTGTTTGGTGAGATCAGAAAAATGTGGTGTAGCATGAGCTTTTGAAACCTGGTGAAACTGTTAATATCAATCGCCATAGACAACAAATGATCCATTTGAACCATGCACTGATCGAAAAACGACCATAATGGTCCAAAAAACAAGGCAAAGTAATTTTGTTACACGCCAATTCACCTGCAAAGAAAGCAATACCGGTTTTGGGTAAAATCAAAGTACTTGGCTGGGAGCCTCTACCCCACACGCCGTATTCACCAGACTGCTTCCCTCCTAACTACCATTTGTTTTCATCGATGGGACACGCATTGGTTGAGCAGCACTTTGATTCCTACGAAGAAGTTGAAAATTGGGTGTCTGAGTGGTTTGATTCAAAAGATGAACTTTTCTTTTGTCGAGGTACCTACAAATTGCCAGAAAGTTGTACAAAATGTGTAGAAAGCAATGGACAAAAATTTCGATAATTGGTTTTTACTTTCCCATTCAATATTAGAGTTTCATTTTCACACACAGAAAAAAATAAAAAACGCTCACTTCATACCGTTACACATAGTATATTCTCATAATATTGTACCCTTCTTTTTTTAAAAAAAGTCAGTAATATTATTATTTCATTTCGTGCGAATAGAGATACGTTGATTAAAAAATATCAATTATTTCTCGACAGTATGCCGCTAATATTTTTTTTTGTTTATGTAAGAAAGCTAATAAGTATGTTCCCATCGGAATCGTACTCTCTATTTAGTTTATTTACTTTAGTACATGAAAAATAAGGTTATTCTTAAGATTAATCGGTACCCCCTATCCTGCTAATGTTTAATTGAGCATTTTTATGTATCTTTTTCTCATAAACTATTAAATGTATATACTTAAAATTTTGTCCGTATATTATTTCTTTTTTTTATCTATACTACAGTGAACTTTTTCGAATACATTGATTAGCTTTTTCAGAAACCTTCAACGTAAAAGTATGTCTATGAATTTTTTGAAAATTGTCATTTTTTTACACGATAACTGACTTTCACAAAAATATTTTTGGAATATTAGAAAAAGCTCACTTCAGTATATGTATTTACATATCAGTAATGTTCACTGGAAAATGCATTAGGATCCTATTAATCAGTTCTGAGAAAAAGAAACACGCAGTTTGCAATGTATGATTTTGAGATAAATGCATTTTTAATATGAAATGTCATTTCATCACAAATTTATGAATTACAACATATATTGGTCCCGTTTTATTACACATTAGCTTATCCTTTATTTATTTTAAGACTTTTTGTTTCCTATTTTACTTAAATTGCCCAGGAAATACAAATATAGCATTTTTCAGTTTTCGTTTAACGAGGTTTTTTCTTGTAATATTTACATTAGTTTTCTCAAAATTTGTATCAATTTTTGAAGAAGTTTTATCTATGATGAATTACAAACATCAAAGTTCAGAATAGGACTTCATGAATGCCTAGTAATAATGGATAAAAATGTGAAAGTAAGCATTTACAAATATGTGATTATACGACATTTCTCGGAAGTTTTCATTAATGTTTTGTATATACATATGCAAACAGTATTTTTAAAAGTATCAGATCTCAATAACTGTTAAACTGATCAAATGATTTCTTAAATAGCCAAAACGAAACTATTTTTATATTTTTAAACATGAAATTTATTTAATTTTATGTGTAAGAAAAGCTTTACAGATAACGACAAAAATCACATATATCAACATATCATCACATATACCTAATTTTCTTTTTCGCAGAGACTGTTAAATATTAAGATTTCAGATTTTGTCTGAATATTAATACAACTTTAAAATTTAAACTAAATTGAAATATTTCAAATATATTGTTAAACCATGCAACATAAAGTATTACTATAAATTTCTTCAAAATTTTCATTTTTGTGTATAAATGCTGCATGTTAAAATAAATTGATAAAATTTATAAAAAATCACTTCAGTATACATAGTTACATATCAGTTACGTGTCATTGAAATTTTATGAGCACCCTTTCATTATTTTCTGAGAAAAAAAAAGTACTTTCATTTTGATAAACAATCCTTTGAAACAATGCATTTTTAATATGAAATATCACTTCATCACAAAAATTATGAATTACAGCAAGTATTTGCCACATTTTATTCAACATTAGCATCAAGTCAATATATTTAAGTACAAAAAGCATGAAAAATTATTAAAATTTTCAGTCTAGACATACATAGCATTTTTCAGTTTTTTTTTAACGAGATATTTTGTAAAATTTATATCTATTATCACAAAATCTGTATAAATTTTAGAAGAATGTGAAGCATTTATCTATACAAATAAATAAAATTGAAGTGTCTGTTTGTAATTTCAAATTAGCAGCTTTTTACTTAATGCACTAAAAGTATATACGGTACTCATAACAAAAAACCAATTTTTAAATTTTTTGTCTGTCTGTCTGTCTGTCTGTCTGTCTGTCTGTCTGTCTGTCTGTTTGTTCCGGCTAATCTCGGAAACGGCTGGTGCGATTTTAAAAATTCTTTCACTAATGGAAAGCTACATTAACGGGGAGTGACATAGGTTATATTTTATTCCCGTATTCTTACGGGAACGGAAACTATACGGGTGATCGTGAAACTGAATGCCAAGATGAACGCCAAATTGAACGCCAAGCTGAGCTAATGAAGTCGTTGTTTTGGTTACTGGCGACCGATGCTCTTCATGAGACATAACAGTGTTTACGCGCACATGATAATACGCTGACACGTGCCATATTTTTTTTTTATGATAGTTATCTCACTGTTCAGTTAAGTAGAGCATCGGCTGTTTCGTATGCACTTTTAAAAATAATAAATCAAGGCTTCATAAGCAAAAAGCAATGCAAGAAACAAAAAATTGATAAGTTTTACGGTTAGTTTTAATCCTTTCTTTTTTTTTATTTACATTTTTAGTCACACTTGAACAATAGTTATTATTTGCTTAATATTTATATTGTAATCGAAGAATAATATTTTTCAAGGTATCTTTCATTTTTCTACCTCTCTGTTTTTCTTAATTCAAATTGTTCTTAATTTCTTAATTGTGAGTTTCTTTAATGTGGCGTTGCGGGGGCTCAAGTGGCGTTATAGATAATTATCCCCATTTTTAAACTATTAGACGTACAGTCTTGAAATTTGAAAAGCAGATTCCTTTCGTAAAGTAGAGAACCGCTACAAAATGGGTTTCACGAATATGAACTACCAAGTTTAATTTCGGGAGATTAAGAGGCGTAATTGATAAATATTTCCATTTTAAACTATTTGATCATCCTGCTTGAAAATTGGTAGGCATGTTCCTTTCATGGAATAGAGTTCCTCTAACAAAGAGTAAAACGAAAATTGACCCCCAAGGAGGGTTGCGAGGGGTCAAGAGGAGTTACAGAAAAAAATTCCTGTTTTTAATTGTTAGACCCATATACTTGAAATTTGTTAAGCATGTTTCTTTTGTTGAATAGGGATCCACTAAGAATGTATTTTAAGCAAATCAAGTTCTGGGGGGGGGTGCAGGGGATTACTGGGACGTATTGACAAAAAAATTACTTTTTTCGAGCTACAAGGACTATAATAATGATATTTGGTTTGCATTTTTCTTTTGTTGAATTGAAATCCGCTAAGAGCGGTTATTTTGGAAAACGGCTCTCAACGGGATTACGGGGATATTGATAGTAAAATTTTTTTTTTCCTGTTAGATTTAGACTTGAAATTTGGCTTGCATGTTCAATTTACGGAGTAGAGATCCACCGAAAATTGGTTTTGCGGGAATCCACATGGTTTTTGGGTTACGAAAGAGCAAACATCATTCTATGCTTCAATTTTAGAGATTTTTAGAAAACACAAATTAGATGAGTTCTGCCCCTTTTTTTATCAACAGGCGACAGTTACAGGTATAATTATATTTTTCAACACAATCGAATTCTTAATGCAGGACTTAGATATCAATAATTTATACATATATATAAGCAGTAAAAATTTATAAAACATCATGAAATTCCCAGCGAAGCGGGCGGGTAACAGCTAGTGTATTATAAATATCAAAGTAGAGCATATATCATCATAAATATAATGTGAAAACATATATCTATATGGTTTTGGTGTGCATTAGAGAAAATATGATTTCACGTAATTTCGAAAGTTTTTATCAGTGTTTTGTGTATTTACGTACAAACATAAGTTTCTAAAACATTTAAATTTCACAAATTTCTCGGAACTGGACAAATTATTTCTAAAACTGCCAAAATAAATCTGTTTTTATGCTTTTAAACATGATATTCATGTCTTTGTATGTATGTAACTAACTTTATGCAACGACAAATGATATTGCACATCTGAATATCTTTAGGTCCATTCATTCAGAAACTTTTAAATATTAATTTAAAAACTTGTCTTTACAACAAATAAACATTTATATTTTTGCTGAAGTGATATTTTTTCAAATATATTTAGCTTTTTTCAAAAAAAAAACACTTTTACTTATTTTCACTGCATTTATTCAAATTTTTTGACATGTCTGTTTAACTAAATGTTTTTGCAATGTTCCCAAAACATCACTTCTGTATGCACAATAAAACACAAGGAATTAAAAATGTAAGCTACAGAAAAATTGGAAGAATTTCATTTTTTAAACACACTTTGAAACATATAATTTAAGGAAAAACACGAATTTTTATAAAAAAAAATCTTACCTTGAAAAAAAGTTATCCGTTTCATTTACTAATTTAAAAAAAAATTAGAGGAAAAATAATAACACACACTTCGGAGTGTAAATCCCGCCAGTCTTGACAGTTAATTAAACAGTTATACCGTTATCTAGAGTAAATTGTGCATTTATAAATAAAAAGAAGGCTTTGCAATTGTGTTTCAGGATATTTACAAGGTAAAAAGGCAAATCTGGCAAAAGTGGGCGTGGTCCGCCAGTTGATGATTTTTTAAAAGTCATTTTGACGTACTTCTAATTGAAAACATGACATGTGTTATATATCCCTAGATAGGTTATGAATTACAGATTTCAGAAATATCAAAAACTCAAAATCGATCATTTCCAGATTTTTACCCTACTGACTGCCCTTAAATATCTATTTAAAATGCAACATTAATAATCATACTGATACAATACTCTCTAGTTAATTGAGATGGACTTAATTTACTTATTACTTGGACATGTGCCTAAAAAATATACTAAAGAATAATATTTTAATGTATAGTCTACAACAGTCTTCACGAGTTTCGAGTGATATTAGTCATATTTATTTTCCCATATATGCAAATCCGTTTTACATGATGTAAATAGTAATGTGTAGAAAAATAAATTTGTGTCTCTTTATCTCTTTTTTTTCTATTTAACAACTGCACTGCTTAACTAAAACATAGAAAATATATTTATTTCTCATATATCTTTGTCCTTTTTTCAAACTTTATTATGTTTCAGCATTAGCAACGCATTATGATAAGACCAAACAGAACTACAGCATTGTAATAGAATATAAAGAATAAAAGATGATGAACTGTCTGTAGAACTGTTATGTCCAAGATATGAAGCAAATGATAATATAAATAACTTTTTAGCATTTTTACTTCATCACATCCTAGAAAAATTTCTAAGGCACTTATAAAAAAATCAATGGAAATTTTATAAAAGCACATTTTATCAGAAGAAGGAAATACAAATTCATTTATCTTTAAACTCCATTTTATAAATTTACAAAAAAAAAATTCATTTCGTTTTAAGAACATAGGCAGTTTTAAACGAAACGTTAACAATTTTATAAAGAACATCTTATATTAAACTGAGATAAGATTGGTGCACCCGAGCTAGATGGAGGTACATCAGAGTACTAAAACTTCAATTCATATGTTCTTGTTTGTGCAATAAATAATTCTTTTTCTATTTACTTACATGTATCAAAGTAGTACTTACATACTTACAATTTTGTTTCATATTGACTACTTTTTCTTGGTGCACAGATTTTTATGGCAATGAATGTATATTTGTTTTATGTTTGATTAATCGCAGAACTACACAAATGCAGAAATATCTATCTACATTTATCACTAAACGTATGATAAATTGAAATATAAAAAGTAAATATCTGTATAATTTGAATCGATTCCCTTCCCTGTTAAACATATCAGGTAAAATCTTCATTTCTTTACTACTTCACTGTTGAATTTCCTTTACACCTATGTCGCAAATATCTTGACGAAGTGTTTAATGCGCTGGATAACTATTACGCTTCTATACGCACCTCGCAGTCTCTGAAGTTGAAACTTTATTTTTTCTAAAAAAACACTTATAATAGATTTCTAGAAAAAATTTTCTTACAGGGATATCTAAGATATTCCACCCTTTGTCTCAAAAAATACAATAATGTGATTTTCCATTTCTCATGACAGAGGTGTACAGAGTAAAATTGTTCACAATTATTTCTTAAAAATATATCGACATTTTTGTTTGGTTTTTGTAGGTAAACGAATGAAGAGTAGCTCCTTTCTTAGACGGCAAATTGCTACCCCTTTTTCCTTTTTTGACGTTCAGAGTTGAACAGAATCGTCATGGTTTTTTCGCTTCAAAGTGAGCAAGAAGACCCACTCTCACGCTCTGAGGTGATACAGCTGTAGCGTCGTCTGTAAGAGGGTTTTCTGTAATCTCCTCTTGTTTTTTCTAATAGACGTAGATCCAAACAGAATCACCAGATGGCTTTTTCTACAAAGCGAAAATTAGATGGGTTCCAACTTTTTTAATGTCCATCCATTTTTTTGTTCTTTTTAATATGTATCGTGTATTTGTAGTAACAAAGAAATGCCACGGAATTCAATTTTAACATCATACTGACAGGTGGACTTACACGTCCTTCTCATCGTTTACGATGTGCAGCGACAAGGGTGACAACAGGTTCGACATGGCTTTGTCCTGGAAGGACGAATGCGGATTGGGACCAAGATTGAGCGTGTCGGTTGCAGGTCCATGTCCATTCCAATCAGAGATATTAGAGGGCGGGACAAAGTGGTTTAAAGGGTAAGATCGGAATGTGGCCGGGGGACTTGGGGATTAGAGTGAAAAGATTGTGAGGCAGCCGAAGAATAGATAGCTAGGGAGACAGAGAGAGAGAGATCGTTGAGTGTCTAAATCTGCAAAAGGCTTTTAAGGCAGCTAGAAGACCAGCTACGGAAGGAATGAAAAATTTGACGATTCAAAAAAATAACCTGCAAGGAGACATACTAGAAATTGAACTTCACTGTTTTGGAGGAGTGTGCTCATTACGATATCCAGATCTGGAAATTCGAGAGTGGGCCCATTGAACCCCGATAGAAGTGTATCACGACTAGATGTGCCTAAGTTATTTGTTATAGGTGCAATCGTATATGCAAAAGATAGAAGTTAACTATATGTAAAAAAAAAAGTTTTCTACTAAATATTTTTGATTTTTGTCGCTACTCATGAATTAAATAGACTTAGGGTCACTACGTTCCGCACGATATTACAATTTGATTCAGAATTCACATTCAATTAGTTTATTTTAGTCTCTGATAGAAATAATACTGCTTTGAATAGATTTTATTTGTATGTTAATACTGGTCAAACTGTTTCCAATTTTTCTTTTAAATTGATGTATAGTTATATGCCTTCACCACAAAAAATTATGCTTACCACGAATAATTTGTGTAATTAACCATCAAATATAAATATGATAGTTTTCGGAGTTACCGTCAGGGTGGACAACTGTTTGAAACTCGCAATACATGTGAGTTGTAACTGTATGTTCGCCTTTTTTTTCAACATCTAGTAGAATTCCCAAAATTAGAAAAAAGAATTTTTAGACTTCTGATTGTTGCGTTCTTGTCCGATTCCACCTCAGTTTCATTCAGCATTTTTTCAATGTTAATATCTGTACACATTTTAGTCTTTTGTTTTCGTGGTCACCGAGTTGACATGGTAAAGAACTTTTAATTAGTGTTGTCGAGTTGGGAGTTCAATTACTATTTCATTAGACATGGAGGGTAAAGGGGAAGTAATTTGGAAATTATTCACTTACATGTCCCGTATTTATGGTGAAATCTTCTGTTCTCTAGAGTTTTACTGCTGAATATCCTCTACATCTAGGTCATGAGTAGATTCTCTAACTGTTTATAGCTCTAATTACAATTTATTTTTGTTTTTCTATATATGCCTCGCAGTTTTCGAGGATAAAATATTAGTTTTTCTTCATCGATCCTAATAAAAAACTTCTGGGAAAATTTTCTTACTTATGAATTGTACTGGTATCAAATGATCGTTAAGGAACAAATGTGTCGTTATGGAACATTTGTTTTGAACAAGTCTTTATTTATTTATTTTTGGTTGGTTGGTATGACATCTGTCAAACATATTTCATATAATGAAGCCAATGAACAAACAACATCATCTTTTTTCATCATGTTAAAAATGTGGAATTTGTTACCAGAAAGTTAAGATTTGAGGAAAGCATTAAATTTTTTTGTTTTCACTTGAACAAAAGTGCTGCAGACTTGCATAGAATGCTTCTCGAGGCATATGATAATCAGGCTCTACTAGAAACAACATGCAAAAGATGGTTTCAAAGGTTCAGAGATAATGATTTTGATGTGAGAAATGAAGAACGTGGAAAAAATTTGAAGACACTGAATTGCAAGAAATATTTTATAAATACGATACTTTGAGTCCAAAGCAAATAGAAGCAATGCAAATGTTGCACAACAAACAATTTCTGACCGTTTGAAAGCTACGTGGAACATCAAAAAGTGGGAAAAATGGATACCACATGAATTGAATAAAAGATGGAAAACCGAAAAAACACTTGTGAAATTTTGCTTCAAATATACAAAAGAAAATAAATTTTGCTCCGAATTGTTACTGGCGATGAAATATGGATTTATTTTTATAATCCTAAGCGGAAAAATAATGGTTTAATCCGAGACAACCATCAATATCGACTGCAAAACCAGATGGATTCGTTAAGATGGCAATTATCTGTGTTTGGTGAGATCAGAAAAATGTGGTGTAGCATGAGCTTTTGAAACCTGGTGAAACTGTTAATATCAATCGCCATAGACAACAAATGATCCATTTGAACCATGCACTGATCGAAAAACGACCATAATGGTCCAAAAAACAAGGCAAAGTAATTTTGTTACACGCCAATTCACCTGCAAAGAAAGCAATACCGGTTTTGGGTAAAATCAAAGTACTTGGCTGGGAGCCTCTACCCCACACGCCGTATTCACCAGACTGCTTCCCTCCTAACTACCATTTGTTTTCATCGATGGGACACGCATTGGTTGAGCAGCACTTTGATTCCTACGAAGAAGTTGAAAATTGGGTGTCTGAGTGGTTTGATTCAAAAGATGAACTTTTCTTTTGTCGAGGTACCTACAAATTGCCAGAAAGTTGTACAAAATGTGTAGAAAGCAATGGACAAAAATTTCGATAATTGGTTTTTACTTTCCCATTCAATATTAGAGTTTCATTTTCACACACAGAAAAAAATAAAAAACGCTCACTTCATACCGTTACACATAGTATATTCTCATAATATTGTACCCTTCTTTTTTTAAAAAAAAGTCAGTAATATTATTATTTCATTTCGTGCGAATAGAGATACGTTGATTAAAAAATATCAATTATTTCTCGACAGTATGCCGCTAATATTTTTTTTTGTTTATGTAAGAAAGCTAATAAGTATGTTCCCATCGGAATCGTACTCTCTATTTAGTTTATTTACTTTAGTACATGAAAAATAAGGTTATTCTTAAGATTAATCGGTACCCCCTATCCTGCTAATGTTTAATTGAGCATTTTTATGTATCTTTTTCTCATAAACTATTAAATGTATATACTTAAAATTTTGTCCGTATATTATTTCTTTTTTTTATCTATACTACAGTGAACTTTTTCGAATACATTGATTAGCTTTTTCAGAAACCTTCAACGTAAAAGTATGTCTATGAATTTTTTGAAAATTGTCATTTTTTTACACGATAACTGACTTTCACAAAAATATTTTTGGAATATTAGAAAAAGCTCACTTCAGTATATGTATTTACATATCAGTAATGTTCACTGGAAAATGCATTAGGATCCTATTAATCAGTTCTGAGAAAAAGAAACACGCAGTTTGCAATGTATGATTTTGAGATAAATGCATTTTTAATATGAAATGTCATTTCATCACAAATTTATGAATTACAACATATATTGGTCCCGTTTTATTACACGTTAGCTTATCCTTTATTTATTTTAAGACTTTTTGTTTCCTATTTTACTTAAATTGCCCAGGAAATACAAATATAGCATTTTTCAGTTTTCGTTTAACGAGGTTTTTTCTTGTAATATTTACATTAGTTTTCTCAAAATTTGTATCAATTTTTGAAGAAGTTTTATCTATGATGAATTACAAACATCAAAGTTCAGAATAGGACTTCATGAATGCCTAGTAATAATGGATAAAAATGTGAAAGTAAGCATTTACAAATATGTGATTATACGACATTTCTCGAAAGTTTTCATTAATGTTTTGTATATACATATGCAAACAGTATTTTTAAAAGTATCAGATCTCAATAACTGTTAAACTGATCAAATGATTTCTTAAATAGCCAAAACGAAACTATTTTTATATTTTTAAACATGAAATTTATTTAATTTTATGTGTAAGAAAAGCTTTACAGATAACGACAAAAATCACATATATCAACATATCATCACATATACCTAATTTTCTTTTTCGCAGAGACTGTTAAATATTAAGATTTCAGATTTTGTCTGAATATTAATACAACTTTAAAATTTAAACTAAATTGAAATATTTCAAATATATTGTTAAACCATGCAACATAAAGTATTACTATAAATTTCTTCAAAATTTTCATTTTTGTGTATAAATGCTGCATGTTAAAATAAATTGATAAAATTTATAAAAAATCACTTCAGTATACATAGTTACATATCAGTTACGTGTCATTGAAATTTTATGAGCACCCTTTCATTATTTTCTGAGAAAAAAAAAGTACTTTCATTTTGATAAACAATCCTTTGAAACAATGCATTTTTAATATGAAATATCACTTCATCACAAAAATTATGAATTACAGCAAGTATTTGCCACATTTTATTCAACATTAGCATCAAGTCAATATATTTAAGTACAAAAAGCATGAAAAATTATTAAAATTTTCAGTCTAGACATACATAGCATTTTTCAGTTTTTTTTTAACGAGATATTTTGTAAAATTTATATCTATTATCACAAAATCTGTATAAATTTTAGAAGAATGTGAAGCATTTATCTATACAAATAAATAAAATTGAAGTGTCTGTTTGTAATTTCAAATTAGCAGCTTTTTACTTAATGCACTAAAAGTATATACGGTACTCATAACAAAAAACCAATTTTTAAATTTTTTGTCTATCTGTCTGTCTGTCTGTCTGTCTGTCTGTTTGTTCCGGCTAATCTCGGAAACGGCTGGTGCGATTTTAAAAATTCTTTCACTAATGGAAAGCTACATTAACGGGGAGTGACATAGGTTATATTTTATTCCCGTATTCTTACGGGAACGGAAACTATACGGGTGATCGTGAAACTGAATGCCAAGATGAACGCCAAATTGAACGCCAAGCTGAGCTAATGAAGTCGTTGTTTTGGTTACTGGCGACCGATGCTCTTCATGAGACATAACAGTGTTACGCGCACATGATAATACGCTGACACGTGCCATATTTTTTTTTTATGATAGTTATCTCACTGTTCAGTTAAGTAGAGCATCGGCTGTTTCGTATGCACTTTTAAAAATAATAAATCAAGGCTTCATAAGCAAAAAGCAATGCAAGAAACAAAAAATTGATAAGTTTTACGGTTAGTTTTAATCCTTTCTTTTTTTTTATTTACATTTTTAGTCACACTTGAACAATAGTTATTATTTGCTTAATATTTATATTGTAATCGAAGAATAATATTTTTCAAGGTATCTTTCATTTTTCTACCTCTCTGTTTTTCTTAATTCAAATTGTTCTTAATTTCTTAATTGTGAGTTTCTTTAATGTGGCGTTGCGGGGGCTCAAGTGGCGTTATAGATAATTATCCCCATTTTTAAACTATTAGACGTACAGTCTTGAAATTTGAAAAGCAGATTCCTTTCGTAAAGTAGAGAACCGCTACAAAATGGGTTTCACGAATATGAACTACCAAGTTTAATTTCGGGAGATTAAGAGGCGTAATTGATAAATATTTCCATTTTAAACTATTTGATCATCCTGCTTGAAAATTGGTAGGCATGTTCCTTTCATGGAATAGAGTTCCTCTAACAAAGAGTAAAACGAAAATTGACCCCCAAGGAGGGTTGCGAGGGGTCAAGAGGAGTTACAGAAAAAAATTCCTGTTTTTAATTGTTAGACCCATATACTTGAAATTTGTTAAGCATGTTTCTTTTGTTGAATAGGGATCCACTAAGAATGTATTTTAAGCAAATCAAGTTCTGGGGGGGGGTGCAGGGGATTACTGGGACGTATTGACAAAAAAATTACTTTTTTCGAGCTACAAGGACTATAATAATGATATTTGGTTTGCATTTTTCTTTTGTTGAATTGAAATCCGCTAAGAGCGGTTATTTTGGAAAACGGCTCTCAACGGGATTACGGGGATATTGATAGTAAAATTTTTTTTTTCCTGTTAGATTTAGACTTGAAATTTGGCTTGCATGTTCAATTTACGGAGTAGAGATCCACCGAAAATTGGTTTTGCGGGAATCCACATGGTTTTTGGGTTACGAAAGAGCAAACATCATTCTATGCTTCAATTTTAGAGATTTTTAGAAAACACAAATTAGATGAGTTCTGCCCCTTTTTTTATCAACAGGCGACAGTTACAGGTATAATTATATTTTTCAACACAATCGAATTCTTAATGCAGGACTTAGATATCAATAATTTATACATATATATAAGCAGTAAAAATTTATAAAACATCATGAAATTCCCAGCGAAGCGGGCGGGTAACAGCTAGTGTATTATAAATATCAAAGTAGAGCATATATCATCATAAATATAATGTGAAAAAATTTATCTATATGGTTTGGGTGTGCATTAGAGAAACATGATTTCACGTCATTTCGAAAGTTTTTATCAGTGTTTTGTGTATTCACGTACAAACATAAGTTTCTAAAACATTTAAATTTCACAAATTTCTCAGAACTGGACAAATTATTTCTAAAACTGCCAAAATAAATCTGTTTTTATGTTTTTAACATGATATTTATGTTTTTGTATGTATATAACCAACTTTTTGCAACGACAAATGGTATTGCACATCTGAATATCTGTAGGTCCATTCATTCAGAAACTTTTAAATATTAATTTAAAAACTTGTCTTTACAACAAATAAACATTTATATTTTTGCTGAAGTGATATTTTTTCAAATATATTTAGCTTTTTCAAAAAAAAAACACTTTTACTTATTTTCACTGCATTTATTCAAATTTTTTGACATGTCTGTTTAACTAAATGTTTTTGCAATGTTCCCAAAACATCACTTCTGTATGCACAATAAAACACAAGGAATTAAAAATGTAAGCTACAGAAAAATTGGAAGAATTTCATTTTTTAAACACACTTTGAAACATATAATTTAAGGAAAAACACGAATTTTTATAAAAAAAAATCTTACCTTGAAAAAAAGTTATCCGTTTCATTTACTAATTTAAAAAAAAATTAGAGGAAAAATAATAACACACACTTCGGAGTGTAAATCCCGCCAGTCTTGACAGTTAATTAAACAGTTTATACCGTTATCTAGAGTAAATTGTGCATTTATAAATAAAAAGAAGGCTTTGCAATTGTGTTTCAGGATATTTACAAGGTAAAAAGGCAAATCTGGCAAAAGTGGGCGTGGTCCGCCAGTTGATGATTTTTTAAAAAGTCATTTTGACGTACTTCTAATTGAAAACATGACATGTGTTATATATCCCTAGAAAGGTTATGAATTACATATTTTCAGAAATATCAAAAACTCAAAATCGATCATTTCCAGATTTTTACCCTACTGACTGCCCTTAAATATCTATTTAAAATGCAACATTAATAATCATACTGATACAATACTCTCTAGTTAATTGAGATGGACTTAATTTACTTATTACTTGGACATGTGCCTAAAAAATATACTAAAGAATAAATATTTTAATGCACCAGTATACAACAGGTCTTCACGAGTTTCGAGTGATATTAGTCATATTTTATTTTCCCATATATGCAAATCCTTTTTACATGATTTAAATTGCAATATGTAGAAAAAATAAATTTGTGTCTCTTTATCTCTTTTTTTTTTCTATTTAACAAACTGCACTGCTTAACTAAAACATAGAAAATATATTTATTTCTCATATATCTTTGTCCTTTTTTCAAACTTTATTATGTTTCAGCATTAGCAACGCATTATGATAAGACCAAACAGAACTACAGCATTGGTAATAGAATATAAAGAATAAAAGATGATGAAACTGTCTGTAGAACTGTTATGTCCAAGATATGAAGCAAATGATAATATAAATAACTTTTTTAGCATTTTTACTTCATCACATCCTAGAAAAATTTCTAAGGCACTTATAAAAAAATCAATGGAAATTTTATAAAAGCACATTTTATCAGAAAGAAGGAAATACAAATTCATTTATCTTTAAACTCCATTTTATAAATTTACAAAAAAAAAAATTCATTTCGTTTTAAGAACATAGGCAGTTTTAAACGAAACGTTAACAATTTTTATAAAGAACATCTTATATTAAACTGAGATAAGATTGGTGCACCCGAGCTAGATGGAGGTACATCAGAGTACTAAAACTTCAATTCATATGTTCTTGTTTGTGCAATAAATAATCCTTTTTCTATTTACTTACATGTATCAAAGTAATACTTACATACGTACAATTTTGTTTCATATTGACTACTTTTTCTTGGTGCTCAGATTCTTATGGCAATGAATGTATATTTGTTTTTGTTTGATTAATCGCAGAAGAACTACACAAATGCAGAAATATCTATCTACATTTATCACTAAACGTATGATAAATTAAAAATAAGAATTAAATATCTCTATAATTTGAAATCAATTTCCTTCCTTTTAAACATATCAGGTAAAATCTTCAATTCTCTACTACTTCACTGTTGAATTTCCTTTACACCTATGTCGCAAATATCTTGACGAAGTGTTTAATGCGCTGGATAACTATTACGCTTCTATACGCACCTCGCAGTCTCTGAAGTTAAAACTTTAATTTTTCTCCAAGAACACTTATAAGAAATTTCTAGAAAAAAATTTCTTAGGGATATCTATGATATTCCACTCTTTGTCTCAAAGAATACAATAATGGGATTTTCCATTTCTCTTGAAAGAGGTGTACAGAGTAAAATTGTTCACAATTATTTCTTAAAATACATCGACATTTTTGTTTGGTTTTGTAGGAAACCGAATGAAGAGTAGCTCCTTTCTTAGACGGCAAATTGCTACCCCTTTTTCCTTTTTTGACGTTCAGAGTTGAACAGAATCGTCATGGTTTTTTCGCTTCAAAGTGAGCAAGAAGACCCACACTCCACGCTCTGAGGGGATACAGCTGTAGCATCGTCTCTAAGAATTTTTCTGTAATCTCCTCTTGTTTCTTCTCCTAGACGTAGATCCGAACTGAATCACCAGATGGCTTTTTCTACAAAGTGAAAATTAGATGGGTTCCAACTTTTTTAATGTTCGTCCATTTTTTGTTGTTTTTAATATGTATCGTGTATTTGTAGTAACAAAGAAATGCACGGAATTCAATTTTAACATCATACTGACAGGTGGACTTACACGTCCTTCTCATGGTTTTACGATGTGCAGCGACAAGGGTGACCACAGGTTCGACATGCCTTTTCCTGGAAGGACGAATGCGGATTGGAACCAAGATTGAGCGTGTCGGTTGCAGTGTCCATTCCATTCCAATCAGAGATATTAGAGGGCGGGACAAAGTGGTTAAAGGGTAAGATCGGAAGGTGGCTGGTGGACTTTGGGGATTAGAGTGAAAGATTGTAGGCAGCCGAAGAATAAATAGCTAGAGAGACAGAGAGAGAGATCGTTAAGTGTTTATAAATCTGCAAAAGGCTGTTAAGGCAGCTAGAAGACCAGCGACGGAAGGAATGAAAAATGTGACGATTCAAGAAATAACCTGCGAGGCGACATTAGAAATTGAACTTCACTGTTTTGAAGGAGTGTGCTCATTGCGATATCCAGATCTGGAAAGTCGAGAATGGGCCCAATGAACCACCGATAGAAGTGTATCACGACTAGATGTGCCTAAGTTATTTGTTATAGGTGCAATCGTATATGCGAAAGATAGAAGTTAACTGTATGTAAAAAAAAACGTTCTCTACTAAATATTTTGATTTCTGTCGCTACTCATGTATTAAATAAACTTAGTCACTACGTTCGCACGATATTACAATTTGCTTCAGAATTCACATTCAATAATTTATTTTAGTCTCTGATAGAAATAATACTGCTTGAATAGATTTTTTTGTATTAATACTGGTCAAACTGTTTACAATTTTTCTTTTAATTCACCGTATACTTATATGCCTTCCCATAAAGAAATTATGCTTACCACTAATTATTGTTGTAATTAACCATCAAATATAAATATAACAGTTTTTGGAGTTAGTTTAAGGGTGTACAACTGTTTGAAACTCGCAATGCATGCGAGTTCTTACTGTATGTTCACCTTTTTTTTTAACATCTAGTAGAATTCCCAAAATTTAGAAAAAAGAATTTTTAGACTTCTGATTGTTGCGTTCTTGTCCGATTCCTCCTCAGTTTCATTCAGCATTTTTTCATTATAATTATTGTACACATTTTAGTATTTTGTTTTCGTGTCACCGAGTTGACATGGTAAAGAACTTTTATTAGTGTTGTCGAGTTGGGGAGTTCAATTACTATTTCATTAGACATGGAGGGTAAAGGGGAAGTAATTTGGAAATTATTCACTTACATGTCCGTAATTATGGTGAAATCTTCTTTCTCTAGAGTTTTACTGCTGAATATCCTCTACATCTAGGTCATGAGTAGATTCTCTAACTGTT
>BMAO01037280.1:0-12148 GCA_019973975.1 Trichonephila clavata
CCTTTATAATTAGATGTAAAAAAGGGACATTCCCTTTTTAATAATAGAAGATCTGGTGTAACATGTTGTTCTACATAATTTGTAATTATAAACTTTTACCTATTTTAAGCCAAATATGCATTTCCTATTTAAGATAATTTTTATGTAGCTTAGATGTTAAACGCTTGTCTTGTTTCTTGCGATTTATTCAGTTTTCAACTTAAAAATAACAATTTGAAATTTATGGGCTTTTGGAGCATCAATTTTTAAAAAAAATTAATCATAAAAATTATTTTGGAAAAAATAAGATGTCATTGAATTTAATATTTATTTCCTGTTCACAGCACTGCTTAGGAGCATCTTTGCCGGTCCATTCCCTGAAGAAAAGGGCGATGACAAGAAGTAAAAAAACATTTTAATAGGTACATCATCAATCATTTAATATACTTCGAAGAAATTTGAACTGTGAATACAACTACAAAGAAATCAACATCTCGTAATGTATTGGATCCAAAGAAAATATTTTAAGTAAGCACAGAGAATAGTGTATTATAATCTAAAATATGAAATATTACTGTTCCATCATTCACATGCTATGTATCAATTTGTAAGACAAAAATAAAGAAGCCTTGTTTTGTTATTGGTTACATTTATTTGAATAAACAATCAACCACAATGGGATATCAATCACAAGTTCATTTTAACGAAGACTGTAAAACAAACCGCTTAATTAATTTTCATGTTACTGTTTTTAATTTTTAAAAGAAAGTTTTGATTAAAAACGTTTGAATGAAATGTACTAGGTAAATAGTCAATGTTAACTCCTCTATAGTCAATATTAAATTCATAGTGGATATTCTAAAGAATATTCTTTTAAAAGAGGTAACTGATTTGTATCTCTTAAAAATGTTCGCCTTTCATTAAAATTTTGTTTTATTTTTAATTTTTTTCTGATTTTCAAAGCTACTTATGAATTTATAATTCGAATAGAAGAAAATCCTTACTTATTGCAACAAAAAGGCTTTGTTTTGCAATTAAAACATGTAGGAACAAATCCTTGGGGGGGGAGAATTTCTTAAGTTTATCTTAAATAAATAAAGAGAAAGAGCTGTTGAAGAAAATATCCGCAGTTTTGTTAGACGATATTTTTTATATTTAAGTTCTAAAATACAATTCAAACTTAAACTCAAAACCAAGTCTGTACCAAAAAATAGCTTCCCATAATAATGCACTTCTGTTTCTAGTTATTACTTGGGTATATCAGATCTTTTACGTCTAGTAGAAAGTCAAATCTAAAGACTAGTTTCTTCAAAGTGGTGAATCTTCAAACTGCTTTTTTACGTCTGTATACATTTTATCAATTATATCTTTCACGAATCGTGTCATTTTCTTTTTTACTGTGATCTCCACATTCATAGTTATCCTGACATATTCCTTTTCTAGTATCGTCTTATAAGGGATGAGCTGAGTCACACCCTTGATGTGAGAGGTCGGAAGGAAGATTAGCCATAGTAGTATTACAAACTTTGTTTATTAACAATTCTCAAAGAGAACACAGATTCAACCATTCAACAAATAAGAAGAAGAACAAACTACAAAATACGTGAATGAATCGCGGGTAGACCAGATACTAGGAGATCTAATAGTAAATTGGATTACTTAAGTCGAAGCAATAAAACTTCTAATTCAATTCGTTCAAATCTAAATTTAACGCTTAATTTTTTGACCGAATCGTCAATTACAATATTTATCAATTAAGTAACGAGGTTCACTTGCCTAGCTTCATTCAAATCAATCACTGCTATCCGTAGCAATCTAACCTCTCTCTCACCTATAACTTGAAAGTTTAATATTTATACACAAATCTTAATTTACATACTCGCATTTCTTCTTCGAAGGAAGGTCTGAGACAGTCTCTCAAGGTGAACATCCCCAGTATGCATCGTTCATTTGTTTCTTCAAGAAGATTCTTACTCAAAACACCCTATTTTCTAGGTAATACTGTTGTTAAGCTTGAGCAGCATATAGGAATTCATGATGTTGTCTTAAAGCTTTTCCCAAACCCAATCACTCTTAACTAGCAAGTTTTCTAGAATTGAAAAGCCCATAACTCAAATGTTGTTCGAATTCCATCTCTTCTTGGATCAGAATTATCATCCTGATCATCAGCAATATTCTCCAATAGTTCCACCATTCTATGTGATCATGTATTAATTTATCAGCTTCTACTCTTACACTCCGCAAGTTCCTACTTACTTGATATACACATCAAGTTTTCTCTCTCCTATCAAAGATGCAGACCAAGAAAAATAAACAAATGCTCTATGTTTATGTTATTTTATTATTTTAAACAATAGTGAAAAATATCATACTTGATAGCTCATGACTAACAGCACGAGTTTCAATCAAATTATATAAGTGTGGGGTTATCAAAGTTAACAAACGTTTCTTTTTTTAAATCTTTATTGTACCCCTGACACGCAGCCGGAGATGCAATACTGTAACATTGTGATCAACAGTTTTCTTATGGAAACTTATCCTTCAGTTACGACAATACTATGCCTGAAATACTTCATGAATCTTTACTCTAAGCTTGAATAAATCCTAAACTTCTTTAGAACCACATTTTTTTCTGTCAAAGTTTTTATCTACATTTCTAATGGTCCAAGACATTTATTCTTAGTAGGTAGCATTTGAAGTTGTATTAGACCTTAGTCCTTAACATTTAGTTTTCTGAATGTAATATACAAGTTTTTCTCTAACTATAGATGCTAAAATTTCAATGAATGGGTTTTTCTTATTTCTAGTAAAAGAGTACGCGTAGTTGAACTTGGATTTCCTGAACGTACAAACCTTGGCTTTTCATGACTGGATAGAAAGCATCAACAAGCTTCAAACTTTCTTTAAACTTTTCAACACTTCTGTGACTTCCATTTTTTTTTTTTTAGAGATACTATCCTATACCTCAAATTTTCTTTTGATAGATATTTTACTTCGATTTTAAGTACTATTTATTCTTAGGATATTCATTTTGGGGCTGGGGGTATCTGTTAAACAGTTTTTTTTATCAGCTTTCTTTTCATTTCTTTCAATACTATGAAAGAATTCGATGCTTTTGGGAATTTACATGTGCAATAGCCTTTCCTGGATTTCCCCCTACTTGTTAAAATTCAATTTTCAAAGTAGAATAGTTTAACTGCCTCTTTTAAAGAGAAAGGCAGACACGATAAGAAGAGAATGCTGCATTCTTCTCAAAGTAATACTCCACCTAATATCGACTCACTTCATCCCCTTTTTTTTAGTTGTCTTATAAACTATTCTGAAACCATTCATCTCTTTTTTGTGCAAAAAGCTCAGTACTGTTCTGAAAATAAATTAACTCTCCCTTCCCTCTCTATGTGAAATGTGTGTGCAACCGACACGGTTGCTTTTCCTGTCGCCTGGACAAAAACTTCATGTATCCAAAGTCTTAGTATTCAATCACATCAGCTAAATTTTAGTGCATTTTTGTTTTTCTTGTTGAACTGGACCAATTAAATCATTATCCGAAACTTCTTCAGGTATTCAACCTGCCCTAGAATTAATTTTGCTTCTGTGCCTTTATTTGAAGTCTTCTAATTCAAGCCTTTTAGTAAAGCTAAGTGATGTGTATCTCGTTATATCCTCTACTGATATTGATATCGATCATTTAGAATCATTCGTTATATTTTCACAAATTTGTCATAATTTTTCTTGCTTAAAAAATAGTAACTATATTAATATTAGGGACTGTAAATTTTGTAATAAAACAGTGATTGATACATTGAATGTTAAAACACTTCTACTGTTCTACAGAACAAACACAAAAAAACAGCTAATTATTTTCAAATTTTTTGAGCAATCCTTGAGTATTTTCAAAAAAAAAAAAAACTCCTTTCAAACAAAACGCGTTTTAAAATATGACATCTTGCTTTTACTAAAACACTTTTAGTTTTTGTTCTAGTAAACGAAAAATAATGGACTTGGTATTTTTATAAAGCTAATAAGATGTTCTATAAAAACAATAAAAAAAAACCCAAAAAACATTTTGCTGATTTTTTGGCAAAATTCACAATATAGGGTAGTCGGATACTTAAATGGAAATATAGAGTACTGAAAAACAATTACAGAGAATTCCCAAGAAGTGAAACAGAGAGCGCCTACGAAAAAAGCGGTATAGAGTGAAGAGGAAAAGTCAAAAAGAAATGTGAACTATTGAAAAAATAGAATACTGCTTCCGATGTTAGTAAACAAAATTGAATATGAATGTGGGCAGTATTCTTTACTATTAATTAACTGATTCGATTATTAACGTTTCACTTCGGAGCTGCATGAAAACTAATAGTAACAGTCACATGGCCCTCCCCTTTTAAATTAAAATTCCACTCTTCAAACTTCTGCAATTTGAGGCTGCTATAGCTTGTATCATAAATGTGTGACCTTAGAGTTATTCATGGCTTAAAAGGTAGCTGCAGAGATTATAAAATTATTTTGTCATCTGAAATGTGTAATTTAACTTAGGATAAGAGTGAATGAAAAGTGTTTCTGATTTTTTATTGGTTTCTTGTGATCCGAGATAGAATGAAATCCTCTTCCCCATTTCTCTCATAGCATTAGTTCTACGGTGCACCGGCGCTACCCTTTAAACTGATGAAAGACTTTCTGTCACTAAAATCACATTTGATTTAACTTTGAGGGAATTTCTTGTTTTTTTCAGTAGCCCTTATTTTATCTCAATCAGAAATAGTGAGCAGTTTTGGTCCCTATCTCCCATCTAATTTTCAGTCGTTCAACACCTCTCCTTTTCATTTCCATAGGATTCTAGAAAAACTAATTATTTTTAATAATTACATTTCAGAATGATTCCGAAAATTTATTTAAAAGGGAAAAAATTAACTTTCAAATTCATTCGTTACTTTTTAAACTTCAGTTCAGGGCCATCCTAATGGTGTATCCAAGAACATGTCCCTTCTTTTCATCCCTCTTAGCTATGCACGTTAAATCTCGGCTGATGCACGTTAAATCTGTCGTGGCTCAAAATCCTCCCGTTGCGTGGTATGGTAGTTTGGAGAAGGGTTACAGCTAATGTGTCAACCTCGTTACTGACTGAGGCTAATATAAATCACATGGTCCGTTGCTAACAGCCCTCGTGCTACTTTATAGTGCAACATTAAAAAACTCTTACTCATTGATACCAAACGAAAAATATTTAGATTATAAAAATTAGGCATTTCATTATGCAACTCAACTCGCAAACTATAATTAATGTATGCGCGAATAGCGCAAAATACTTTTCTGGAAGTCATGACTGAGCAAAAAGGGTGGTTGCTGCTGCCATCTATATTCTACAAACAACACTAAGATTATTATATTCAAAACATTTATAAGAAAATTTAGAAACCATTTGAGGCTGGAAGAGAATTTTTATTATTCTTGTTTGGGATATTGTTTTCTCTGGTGAAATTGTCGAATAGGCCACTGGCCCCCAAATTATGAAAAAACCTAATTTGGCGCGTTTTTGTGTGTTGTTTTAAAGTAGCAACCTACTACAACACGATCCGACTTCTCCCTCACTGATACAAAAATCAAAAGGGTCACCAGGTTTGGCGCTTTTATCGATTTGGCGAGAAAACACTTGGCGGAATAAGTGGCCGATTCGACAATTCAACCAAAAAATTTTATATTAAACGAATGATAACTTACTTGAAATACAGAAAAAGTTTTGAACGTGGGTACAATTTTTACGAAATTTAAAGAAAAAAAACCCTTCACGTATTCATTTAATTGGCGTTAATGACTCCAAGAAAGCGACTCAATTTTAAAAGGAGTAGATCCGATATATAGATATACTGATTAGAATCATTACATCAAGTAAAGTAATTTGAAAAATTAAATTTTCAGAAAATTCTGCTGCAGAATTCTCTGAATTTCCAAATTTAGAAAACTGTAATAAAAAAATGAACTGTAATAATCTTATAGTAATAAACATTTTTATTAAAACCACTCTGCCTCAATATATAAACAGGAAATATTGGAAATAAATGTGAACGATTCATTATTTTTAGATCATTATATTTCCGAGACTTTTGCTAACGATTCGATTTCCGTATAAAGTGTACTGAATTGTATTGTAAATGAGTGAACTGCAATTACATTAGTTAAAATTTTCAATATGAATTAAGTTTTAATATTTAGTTATTCCTGATAAAACAAATAAGAGTACTGCATACAACAGAATTTAAATCAAATTTTATTAGGATTCCCACACTATCCTTTGAATAAGCTAGTGGTAATCATAAGCCCTACGATATATTGAGGACAGAGGATGACAAACTTTTATTTCGTTGCATTTTAAAATTTTAAGAGGTTCGCTTTATTTTATCTCGTTATCCTTTGTGATTCCCAGGAAAGCTAAGCCAGAGCCGATTTAAGCTCATTTCGGGCCCTGGCGCAGAAGACTTGCAGGCCTCCTTGGTACTGGCAGATCGAAATTTATAACAGAAAATCTGGTTAAGTCCAGCTTATCTGGGGCCTTCCTGGCCTTGGGCCCAAGCATCCTATGGATAAACGGGCACTACTTGAGAACTAAATTAACAAGAAATAAAATTGCATTTATATTTTGGTATGAATTTTGTAAGAGAAGTAAATATATTTTAAGTTAACTTGTTAAAGTTGTTTTTACGTGTAAATTTGGTGCTGTTTTCAATCTAACTGTAGAGTTCATTACGGAAATAAAACATCATCACCTGGAGAGAAAGAAGGTAGTTAGAATAGCTTTGTATTTTAATGATGTTAAGCAATTTTATTACTATTAGAAAAAATTTGTAAATTTCCTTAGTTGGTACATTTTCTTTCAATCTCTTTAGTATTGCATTATATATCGTAGATAATTTTTCTTATTTCTCATCCAACTTAAATTGAAAATTCAAATTAGTTAATATTTACTCACTTGATGGCAGCACGATATACCATTTCTACATCAAATTAACTGCATTTTCATTTCAAATATTAGGGATTTTTCTATGAACAACGGCGGCAAATCGGAATAGATAGACAAGAACTTGACTATATATTTTGAAGCTAGGACGGTAAAAAAGGAACGTTTTTGATATATATTTTTACCTATTCCAAAGGAAAAAATTAATATTCCTGATCCTTAACTTTCAGACTTTTTTTAAGGAAATTAAAAATAAAGAGTTGATTTGATTTTTTTATTCCCTTTAAAGCAACGCGAAGGGCATTTAAACTTTGGTCAAGTAACAAGGACCTTGATCAAGTAAAACACCCCCTCTCTAAGCTTTCACGTGACATCAATGCGAAGGCATTGAACCGCGGCAGATTTAAAAAGCATCCTCTCTCCACGTTGAGGATCTTTAGATGCTCTTTGGTCACGAGTTCAGGATCATGACCATTCGGCTACCGAGGCCACATGTAACAGTTGAAAATGATAAAGAATATAGAATTCAGATTTTATTTTTAGATTTGAATTTTTTAATTTGAGTTTATGAAGATAAGTTTATTTCAATGACTTTTACAAAAAAAATACTTTTAGTCAATAAAACGATAAATTTATGCTTGAAAATTTTAGCATGAAGCAAAGGAAAAGCATAAACTTTTCTTCTAAACAGTCAAGGAAAATTATGTACTAATTAGAATTTGATAAAAGGGAAATTCAACAAATTGTATTAACTTGTATTCATATTTTTATTAATCGTTTCAACTTAAGTACTCTTCACCAAATTTCTTTTAAAGACAATAACTTTCATTAAATACTTAGAAACAAATTTTAGTTTTTTTTGTGGTGTATATATATTGTAATGTTTTTAATACCTATTCGAAGGTATTAAATTAATTGTTTTAATATAGCTAAGTTTTTTTATAGATCTTTCTACAAAGCAGAGAATGAAAAGAAACTATAGATTATTTAGAATTTCAATATTGTTAATATATAGGAACAGTTTATATATTAAAAAAAATCCATATGTTTTTTAAATCTTGTAATTATGCAAAAAAAATTTTTAAAATTCAAAATTCCATTAAATGAGCTTATTTAAATATATAATTTAGCTAATGATACATTAAAAATAAGCTACCATATTAAAGGGAAAATTAATAGATACTTTAAATGGAAAAATGTAACTTTTTGAAAAAAAAATTAACGTAAAGATTTCACACAAAAAATTATTTCAGTTTTTTAAATTTATTTATTTAAGATTATTTTGAATACCACTATAGCATTTACATGAGGAATTTAAAACGTGAATTGGATTTGATGTCTGAAATTGAGAGAAGCCATTACTTCTTTACAAAATGTATGTTACTCATTTTAATAGGGAATGACTATTTCTCAGAATACCTTTCAACATCAAAACACATGTATGAAAAAAATGTTGATAATTATCCTGAATAGTCTTTTTTTGTATTAAATATATACTGTACCAAAACTACTACAAAGTAAAAGTGCCATATCTCGAAGAAAAAAAATTAGTTTAATACGAAGAAATTGGTAACGTATATATCAGTCTGTGAGTAATGAAAAAAAAGAAAAAAAAAACGAAGGAGTTAATATAGGGTGATATGCAAATGAGAGCAATATTGATCAAAACAGAATACATCAAAACCCTAAATTGTTGACTAATGAAGTATGGCCTCCTTGTACAACTTTACCAGTGTTGCAACGAGTCTTATGCTCTTAATGAGGATAATGATCAGTGGTTGTGGAAGCAACTCTATTTTTTAAAAAGTAACAATTTTAAACCCTGAAAAATTCTTATACGAGGTTTATAATGTGCAATGATATTTCTAGAGCATCTCAAAGTTTTGTATTAGTTTGAGGTTTGCTGCCTCACAGGCCGCAGCATACAGAGAATAGCCTCTTACTCCAGATAATCAACTAGTAAGAACTTTAGGAGGTCGAGTGTTATCTGCTTCACAGTCAATTAGATACACTCAAGAGTATATAAAAGTGATGAAAAAATTATACTTAATTTTTATTTTATTGATTGGAGCATAGTTTACATCTGTTATTATAATATCATTGAAAGTGATAATGCAACAAATATTAAATTTATTACTCAAACGCATTTTACAAAGCAAAACACATATAAGGTATCCAACTACACTAAAATTGTGAATTTTGCAAAAATTGACAATTTTTTTTATGATTTTATTTTATAGGCCATCTATTAGCTTTATAAAAATACCAAGTTTATTTTTCTGTTCACTAAAACAAAAACTACAAGTGTTTTAATAAAAAGCAGATGTCTTTACTTTAAGCAAGATGTCATACTTTAAAACGCGTTTACACGAAATGTGTGTTTTTTTTAAAATGCTCAAACAGGGACAGCCATTACTCAAAAGTTTTGAAAATATTAACTGAAATTTTTTGTGTAGGTTCTGTATAATAGTAGAAGGGTTTAACGTTAATTTATCAAACATTGTTTTTTTACAAAATTAAAGTCCTTTATGTTAATATTATCACTGTTTTTTAAGAATTTTATATAATAACTAAGATAAAGTGCTCTAGTTTTTGTCAAAATTAAAATATCTCTTATCCTGAAGGTCATTTCAAAAATGAATAACATAGCAACATATCAGAGTTGAAAAATGAAAAATTTGTTCATAAAATTTGGTACAGAATGGGCCGCGTTTATGTTATTTTTTGTAAATTTTTTACTCATTTTTTCCATTTTAGTAATAATAATTTTTTTCTCTTCTTCATTTTGACATATTTTTCTTAAAATGTACTATAGCCAAATCTAAAAACACAAAAAATCCCATATTTCATTAAAAAAGTTATCTCAAGTAAGGCCAATTTAAGTACATTAGTTCCCGTTTTTATGTTAATATTGTTGTTCAGATTTTCTTTTTTTGGAAACAATTGTAGTCAGTAAACGTTAGTGCATTCCATTCGAATCGATAAGTTACTCCAATAAAAATACACCATTGATATTACATATCTGTTACAAACAGATATTAGATACATATTGGTGAAATCTGTCACTATGCTCATCACTCACATATTATATGAAAAAAGGTCCGGGTGAAAATGTAAGAAAGGAATTTTTCCACGAGTAAGAGCTTAAAATTTTTTGCCATATTTTCAAATAACTCTCATAATTTGAAGCTGTATTGTTCTTTAGAAAATTTACGCGATTTCTAGGAATGAAATCAGATTTTTAATTTTTTCAATCTTTATATGAAAGAACAGTTTTAACAGATAATTTTTCCATTGGTTTTCGAATGTCTCTATCTTATTAAAGTAAATGTCTTACCTTCCAACAAGAGCTTTTACTAAAACTTTATCAATCCCAGCTTGATGGAGAGATGGAAATTTGCCTTTAAAAGTAGGTTCCCCCTATTTTTATAATAGGCTTCATAAACTTCAGAGAAAACTAAACACAAATTTTCATTTAAAATCGTTATACTTCAACACATGTCACATCTTCGTCAAGGTATCAAGAATTTTAAGGTAACTGGGACATGAAGGTGCTTTAAATTTTGTATTTTTTTATTTTACCTTTATAAAATAGAGGGCACTTTGCTGCTTCTATAGATGTATTGTTTATGAGAATTCGATCCAAAAAAAAACGCTAGAAAATTGAATTTTAAAATTGTAAGCAAATGTGATGTAACTGTGATTCAGGTACACTTTCTTCAAAACCGCAGTGTATTCAATATGTATTGTAAAAAATCAAATTTTTCTATTCGAGAATGTAATTTCTATTATATGTTCAAGTTTATTGAAAATAGTACATTTTTTGTGCAAAATTACGGAAAATTTAAATAATTTGTTACAAAATTTTGAAAAAAAATTTGTCTTTTGAAATATAATTATGTTAGTTTTTGAATTTATAAATACTCAGTGTAGTTTTTAAATTATAAATCAAGTGGATGTAGTACAAAGTAGTTTTTGAGGATTATTCTAAATTAAATACACAGCTTGTAAAATAGACATTTCGCTTATCCTAACTGATTATTGTTAACATTTGAATGCTGATGAATAAATCTATGTTTATTACTTTTGGTTTTACATTAAAATAAATAAATATTCATATGTATGAATGCAAAAAGAGATTCTTTTGTTATATTTTAAAAACAGAGTTCTTTTAAATTAGACATCAATTAACTTCGTAAATTCATTAAAGACATTTTGTGTATTTTTATACAATAAAATAGTGTAAGGAATTTTGTAATATCCTGTAATGATGATGTTCAAAGTGAAGTAAAAATACTAAACTTAGAGACATAAAACTTTGGTATTTTAAATGGAAGACGATGTGAATCATTGATAACACGTATTGATGAAGTAGGGAAAGGGTAATTAAAAAGACTTCTAAGAATCTAGAATTTTAAATTACTATTTAAAAGCTGAGAAATGATGCAAATTAACCCATTAACAATGGTATGACTTTATATTGTATTAAAATATATTATTTTACAAATTATAGATGAAAATATCTTTATTTGCAGTTTTCTCAAACGCATTTTTCGGTGATTCCGGTACACTTTCCTCAAAATCTACCTTACTTATAGTGCTGACATTTTGCATAATAATAAGATTAACAAATTTTTAACAAAGTGAATGAGTTCGTTTTCAAATAAACATTCAGAAATTTCAGATATAGCACAATTTCTGCATAAAATTAAAGGTTTTGAATCACTAAATTAAAAAAATTTTAATTTTTATAATTTATATTTAAAATTTTATTCTGTTCATTTTATGTATTGGTATGCTTACAAACTCCGAATTTTATAGCTATATATGCATTAGATTTTATGCAAAGTGTACCTAAGGTAAGAACATGCTTGAAAATTAAAAAAAAATGTTTTTGAATAATTATTGCTCTTACAGATTTATTTGTAATTTAAAATGAAATTTGTTTACATTAACAAGTACAAAAATAAACAGAAAATTCAACGTAAAAATTTTATTTCCGTTGCTTAAAATTTAAGTAAGTGAGAACCATTTAAAGTTGGGGCAAAAAAAGTTCATTTTTCCTTCTCACAGACGTCCCATTTACTTTAATTTCCTCGAAAGCGTTTTCAACTGAAATAGAACTCTCACTTGATCCTTGCAACTAAAATTTCAATAACAATAAAATTATTGAACCATTTTTAACTAATATAATTCTTTTCCCATCATGGTATA
>BMAO01037281.1:0-119995 GCA_019973975.1 Trichonephila clavata
ATTGAGAGAGCAAAAATTATTTATTCTTTCTATGTACATTTAAATTTAAAACGCATAAATTAGATATGGACAACAAAATGCAACTACACAACAATAAAAAGAAATAATTGTGGAATTAGTAGAAGTGATCATGGGAAAGCAATATGCAAATACAGTAATACTACGACTTACGCGAAATCGGAGTTACGCGATTTCAAATCTCGTCGTTTAGTCTTTTTTCTTTTTTTTTATCGCTGAAATTCAGGCGGAATAAGTACCAGAACCTGATGAAATTGGTCATTTGATTGAAGAAGTTGTGAATCTTGCCACACAAATAAATTTAGATGTGGATAGTGGTCGCCCATCCGGTATAGTGGTTAGCGACGCTGACTGCTGTGCCGTAGGGCCTGGGTCCCGGAGAAGGCATGGATGTTTGTAAATGTATAGTGCCCTTCGCGGCATGGGGGTACTCTAAATAGCCGTCGAGCCGCAAGTCCTCTCGTGAGGTTGGTGGAAGGGGAAGAGAGGTGGGAGGCACCTGACCCCCTCTAGGGTGTTCTCCCTCAAAATTGGGGTGGAACCGAGCCAAAACGTACTGTCACCTGCATGGTGCTCAAAGCTATGGCTAACGACAGGCATACAATCTAGCCCTATGCCATGATGAATTTCGTGGGCCTCGATCTGACTGCGTCAAACAGGTGGCTTTAGTCACAACAACAGATGTAGATAGTGATGACGCTCAAGAATTGCTGGAGTCCCGCAATCAAAAGCTAACAATTGATGAGCTCATAGAAATGCATGAGCAAGAGCAAGATATTGAAGAACTGAGGACCCAGTTCAATTAGAAGTTCGAATGACGATTGGAACAGAAAGCCTTCAGTTTAACTGAAAAAGGGTTGCAAATTTTAAAAAATACAGACTCCATTGAAGAGCGTATTTTTTCAACAAAACAAGAAATCAAAAAATTATAAGCGTACTACAAAAAAGTTTTTCAGTCGAAAAAAAAAAATTTTTTTTTTGAGTTGGCAGACTATTGTTAGAATTTATGAAACCTTCTACATCAAAATAACTTCGCTTTGTGATTTTGTATTTGTGTTATCTGGGATTTTATTAAACTTTTTTTGCTCTTTCGTCTCCGTTCTACATTAAAAATAATTTACATGTATTTATATGAGAGATTTATATGAGAGCTTACGCGAGTATCACTTAGTCCCACCTATAAGTTCGGGGCATTACTGTATGCAGAAGGCAGTAGTATCGTTCACAAAATACACTGACGGATAAAAAATATCCCAACACGATGAAAGACTTGTGTTATATAAACGAAATTTGATAGGCGTGTTTATACAGCTGTTGTTGTTTCTATAAAAAAAAAACCTAAAATCTCCAAAACATCCAGAAATAAAATAGGATTTCCTAAAACCTCGCCATATGTTAAACTCAAACAATTCAGAATATGATTGGAAGAGGCCCCCGATCAGCCTCGCACCTATGACACTCTGGAAAGACTTTCTGGCCCTGTTGAAAAGTAAGAGATTTGATGTGGCCACTAAAAAAAGCGCGACAGAGTTATCTGCTGATCCCTAGGAATATTAAGTTGGTGACACCAACGAGGTTTATTCCCAAAATACCAAGGGGAGCAGGGGGTATTCTCCAAAATGCATTCAATTCTATCCTTTTAATAGAGGAGAGTTCAACAAAAGTTAGACAAGTGTCACCCAGCAAGGTGTCAGCAGTGGCAGACTTGACCAAACTATCGGCTATCTCGTTACCATTCAATCCAATATGGGAGGAATTGAAAGTATATACAGTGTCTAGAAGAAAGTCGAACCACAATATCCAGAATATTTAGGCTTGTCATATCCCCAACAGTTGTCCAACGAGAAAGGGGCTGTATAGAAGCACGACTGTCAGTTAAAATCCAAATGTCCCTGAAGACAAGGTCAGAAGCAGTGTCAATAAATTACAATCCCTTATAAATTGAAATAAGTTCAGACCTAAAAACAGAACAGTAGTTAATATTCCTAATCCTGATGTCAAATGTACTACCAGGTGTCTCAATGTGCACGCCGCTTCCAGAAATACCACCATCACCATCAGTACAGATTTTTAATGCCGAATGAGGGATGCCATGAATTGTCTCTAGAGCAACCTGTCTATTAAATTCTGGTATATCATACCTTTTACACACCATGGTCATAAGCTCAGTCTGGAAATGTATTCGATCAGAGTCGAACTTAAAATGGGAAAATGGCTTTAAGGAGTGAGGTTCAACATTACCAGAAAACAGGTCCATATCAACTGCCAAAGAAAAGGGGAATATGTTTCTTTAAGCGCCTGTTATTGAGCCAAGAGTGAAGATAGGCAGAAGTTCTGTGCTGGGCATTGTAGCTAGATAACTTATTGTAATATTTTACCAGGCTATAACTTCTTCTCATAGAAATAGGTGGTAAATCACTCTCATACAAAACAACATTATTAGGGCAGCTATTACGAAGGTCAGCAATTATTCTTGTGGCACTCAGTTGCACTCGTTCAAGTTTATTTAAGTTAGCTTCAGAAGCACAAAAATAAACTGTAAAGCTATATTTCAAAATTGGCCTGACCAATAAGATGTAGTTGTTCTCAGGGTATTAGCGTCTGCGACCCAGTGAAACCCGCAAATATATTTGAGAATGTTAAGTCTTTTTCTGCATTTGGTTACTTGAGCCTCTATATGTCTGAAGTAGCAGATGTGTAGACATATGAAATATGTCTATACTATAAGATATGTTTCAGATGTATAAACATATAAGACTAGTTTATACATCTGAAACATGACACCGATTCAAATTCCGCTCCTCAGGCATAAATGTAGCGCTGGTAGGGCCACTGAGAACTTGCAAATCAATGTTGCTTTACATGCGTGCTGTAAAATTCGTGAGCGTTATTTGTCGGTGAAATTTGACACATTGAGTTGATGTTAACCAAGAATCCCTTTAAGATGACGAAGCCATTATCAGCAGTTCATCCAATTTACACGAGGTCATGTAATAGGGCTATATAAGAAGGTAAAATTTCTCTCCGCGATGCGCCCTGGGTATGCCTTGTGGAACCCTAGGGTTCTGTGGAACACAGTTTGAAAACCACTTATTTAAATGAAAATCTTTAAAAAAAAACAGTGATACTTTTCAGAGGTAACGACAAACCAGGCCTTTTCCGCTTAGGTGTGGCCTCCAAAAAATTGGAGGGCGTAAAAAAAGAGAAAAGAATTGAAATTACAGCGAACGTATCATTACCTGACGAATCCTGAGAGAAGCACTTCTGCCCTTTAAAGAATAAAGACTGAAATGATATCTATGATGGAAAAAGAAATGCTTAACAGTTTGATATTGATATGTACTCAAAATGATATTACAATGGCTATTGATTTCCAATGATGTCATTAACGATTTTGCAATGATCAAAACTCGGAGAAAACCTTCGTTGTACAAGTATAAATGACAGTGATTTAACAAAGAATAAGGATGTTTAAAAAAGTAAAATATAGTAAAACGATAAGCGAAGAAAAAGATGAGAATAAACAAGTGTGAAACATTTCATACAATAACGTGTACTCTATATTGTAATAACTAACGATTATTTTTTACTGTACTAATTTACAAAAGGGGGTCCGTGATGCCGTAAGGTAAATGAACTAGAGTAGCAAAAACATTCCATTATATATACCCTTTCCTTACGGCTGCCAGTCCAGGACACGGCGGGTCTATAAGTGGGGGATACTGGAAAAACTCTCCAAATAGCAAAGGCAAATAAAAAGAGTTTGAGTAAAGGGGAAATCCCTCCCGAACTCAAACTGGCAAGGTGAAAACTGAAGGAGGGGCAGGTGCTCTGGAAATTGGGGGGGGGGGCGTAACAATTTCAAATGCCTATGGCGCCGGTGGAGTCAAAACGGCCCTGCGCAAAGCCATGACAAGTACTTGTGCTATAGTTCAGTTTTGTTCTACTTCAACTTTTTACCTGTTGTATGTCTGTAACTGTCCCACTCAAAAGTTCTCGTGGCATGTACAGTACTTTTCGTGATTTTGAATCGAAATAAGACGGTAAAGCTGGCAACTCAAACTGTTTCTCAACAGCATGAAGACTCTATGAATGTCGTTTAATGCGCGTCAGACCTTGCCACACAATAATCGCTATTTGCAAGAACGAAAGTCGTTAGTTGTCGATTTTGAGTTTGTTGTTTCTTTAATAGTTTATCGTATTAGTCATCATTAAACAAAGTTATTTATTTGTAGAAATCAAATAAACACAAGTAATATAAATAAAAATTTAAGTTAATTCTTACTTAGATCAACAAAGAAATTTTTTATTTTAGTTACTTTTTATAAAATAGTTATAATTAATATAAATATGCATATACATATAACAGACTCACATTATTAAATGACAAGATAGAAAGCGATTTTCCTTGCAATTTTCCATTTTCCTCTCTATATAGGGTGTTGGACTAGTTTTTATTTGTTAGTTACTATTTATTTATTAATTAAATTTAATTATTTCAATAAAATAGTATAGTGAAAAAAATCACATTCTCGGAAATTAGGCCATCCCAGGTGGGATTTGAACCCACGACCTTTGGATTAGAAGTCCAACGAGCTATCCATTGCACTACAGGGATGCAAAGAAAGATCTTCTTTTCTATAAATTGAGTTGGACTATTATATTTGTTTGATACTATTTATTCATTTTTTAATTTAGTTAATGAATTAATATTTGAAAAAACTGTATTAGCATCAAGTGTCATCCACTACAAGTTTTAAAAAACTGTATTTGAACTTTAATGGAAGAATAGAAAGTATTTTATTAAGGATTGAAAATTTGAACAAGATATATATAGGGAGAGAGTGTGAACTAATAGTAAAATTGAAAAAACTCACACCCCTTAAGTTCAGCAAGCGCGAGGTAAACATTGTTGATATCAGTGGCTTGTTTGACAGGAGTTTACTGTCTGTAGAAGTATTAAACACACATTACTCGGCAATGGGTTTTCGATAGCACGGATGGAGCAGTTATCATAACTTCAATCGCACAAACTGAATAAAAAAATTGAAAAATTTATTCTTACCATTTGTAATTAGTTTTAATTAAAAACTGTTTAATTATCAATGATTTATTCTGATTTTATTAAATCTTATTTATCCCATATTTGTTCTATTTTTTAGTAACTTAAATATTACTATATGAAACTTTTACTTAAAGATAAATACAGAAAACGTGTCAAAAAAGAAAACAGTTTCATATTATGCATGAGGGTCGAGAGGAGAGTAACAATAAATAAATATCACAAAATGATGGGGCCAAAAATATTTACTGTAAAATCCGGCGTATAACGCGAACCTATACTTTCAAGCTGCTTTTTTAATTTTTAGGTATATTCACCGCATCTGTTGCGACCACCCACAAGACTTTCGGACCCACTGATTTAACGAGCACGTACTCCGTCTATACTCGGTGGTATTTAGTGGCATCGGGCATCGAACCCAGACCCTCAGGTCTGGAGTCCGATGCTCTAACCACTAGGCTACCCACGGCCCTTAAAATTGTTGATTTATTAATATCTGAATGTCTTAAGGTACTTTCATATTTAGGGGGGGGACATTATATTTACCTTCACTTTGTTAATTAACTCATTCCATTATAACACAAAAAAGCATCCAAAATTCCTATTATAATTATTTTCTTTTTTTTTAATACACCCTTTCGAAAGAATTGCACGATATATATAAATCTATTGAGGGTCTAAGTCCGCTCGTCAGCGTGGTGCGGAAATTTAGAGAATTGAGTGCCAACTTTGGTGTCATCCTCGTCACTTGACCGAGGTTCAAAATTACGAGGTGCGTGGCAAATTCCCCTCGTGTTGTTTCGTAGAGTAAAGTCAGTAAACACACAGTTATAACTCTTCGGTGCTCGCATTTAAAGTTCTATAACGTACTATTTAAATAAACAACGTTTCAGACAGTAGGGGGTATGCCAGTAGAACTAATTAAATGTTCTAAACACATTTTTTCCTATCATTTTACTAATTTAATGGGAAATAGTTTACTTCGTTCTAACGTTCTCTGTGATTTTATATTTCAAAGCGAAAAGGCTTAACATAGTGTGTAACGTTTCAGAATCCCATAGCAATTTCCTACAAGCAATAATACCAGGACAATAGATTCAGAAATCGTGTAAGTGTCGAGTATGCATTTGTGTCGGTTCCCTCTGACCATTGGTCATCGTGAATCATGCATTCAAATTACTATACCCAGTTGACCGGTCTCTGTGATTAGGTATGCACTCAGCTCTAACATAGAAATATCTAGAGCCTGCGCAAAGGGTATCCGTAATACACGCGCATTATACTCTATGTAGTGCTGGGAGATATAACCCCATCACACGCATGCAGGAAAGGGAAGTATACAGGGAGAGGTAGGAGATGCATATAGATCGATAAATGACTCTATGACCCTTTAGAACTGGCTTCCCTGCACAAGACCCTCATCATATGGATCTGCAGATTAAATCCCGGCTTAGATTCTAAAGTGGAAGTATTTCTGAGAATTGGAATAGGCAGCTGCGACTCTGAATCGCCCGTTTATAATCGTATAATGAGAGGAAAATCTTCACATATATATTACTAAGAATTCTAAACCTTGTGTTTTCTATATTTCGTTCCCTTTGAAACAGAATTCTAAAATTCGGAAAAAATTGTGAGTTTTAACACTTATGTTTAAGTGGAGGTCGTAAGGGGTCTCAGGGGTGTTAACTTTTTCTAGAGGGCTGAAAATATAAACAATATTCAAATACATATAACTCTTTGAAATTAAAATTAAATATTTCGAATCTTTTACACTTTTTTATAAAAGAATGGGGCTTCAGAAAAGTGTAAAATGTTTTAAATATAATCATACTTTTAAAAATTATAAGCATATGAAAATAAGAAATATTTCTATAAGAAATATTAATTAAGTTTTACGTTGCGCATGCTATTTTCAAAAGTAGTAGCTTTAATTACTAGCAATAAGTTGATTTATAAAGTTTAATGTATTCTTATTAACCGTAGTAATTTTAAATAAATAGAATGATAAATTATATTGTTTAAAAAATAAAAAATTATATTTTTAAAATTTTTTTTAAAAAATTTCAATATTTTTCAAATATTTTGAAATACAAAAGATATATTATTCTTAATTTACTAGGGTTTTAAGAGTATGATACATTTTATAATTCTATAAAGTTTTATGCATCAAAGGCTTCTATTTTAGAAAATAGCGAGCGCAACGCAAAAATTACTTAATATTTATTACAAAATTATTTCTTATTTTCATATGCTTATAATTTTTTAAATTATTATATTTCAAACATTTTGTACTTTTTTGAAACCATATGATCCTTTGAAATAACGAAAAGATTTAAATTATTTAATTTAAATTTAAAAGAAGTATACCTGTTTGAGAAAATTGCTTATACTTTCACACCTAGAGATAAAATTAACACTCCTGAAACCCCTTTTAATAATTTTTGAGATATATGCTAGAACAAGGGTGTCAAACTCAAAGGCTAACTTGTGCCAAACAAAAATTAACTTTAAGTGGGCCCCCCAAAAATCAATATTTGTAGAAACGTATGCTTATTTCGAATAATACATTATAATAAACATATATAAATGAAAACCAAAAATGTAATGCCACTTGAGTACTATTTTTCTTATTTCGGGAGAAATTCTGTTCGCAGTGATTACTTTCAAAACTGATCCAAGATGAGCACCATTAATACTATTTCTAACAGAAGACTTATTTCCTTTCATAAATGAAAATAACTGCTCACATTGATTATTTCCAAACATGAAAATAATTTCATATGCGAATTTTCTAGTATTTTCAAACGTGCCTGATAAATATTTGTAAAATTCTGGCACACTCACTTTTTTCAATGCATTTTGCCTACAAATTTTAATCGCACTGAACATCGATCACCTCCATTTGCATATCATTGGGTACTAAGTCTATATTTAGTGAGGAAATCGAAGAAAATAAATAAAATTTGTCTTCCAAAGAATTCAAATTTTTGAATCTTGTTTCAAATTCAGTTCTAAAATTTGAAATTTTTTCTGCGTATTTTTGATACACGATGCAATATCATCTAAACTTAATCTGTGCATGTTGCATATCGGAAATTACGTTAAACCTTCACTTTTCAGTTGCTTTTCCCAAAGATTATATATTATTGTGTGCCGATATATGGGCCGGGCCGAAAAAAAGTTCGTTGTGGCCACATGCGGCCCGCGGGCAGAGATTTTAACACCCCTGTGCTAGAATGTAATTTTTAAATTCGAATTTGGAAAAAATAATTTATTGAGACTCTGAAATCTATCGAGTTAACTAATTGTATTCGAAAAAATGTTTAGATATAATTAAAGAAATATATATACCGGTAATTTTTTTTTATTCGAATCTAAATCGTCATCAATTCTAAGCCGCACCCCAAACTCTCAGCACGTTTTTATATAAAACGAGAAGGGTTTATTTTATTTATTTACTTATTTGCAATATTGAAAAGGCTAAAATATGCATTATTAATAATATTAAAAATGATCTCTAACCTAACAGTCGTTGTTTTAAGTTCTGGAATATTATTTTATAGTACTTTTTTTTGGGGGGGGGGGAGATTATAATTCAGCAGTGACGTAACGGAGCATATTAGGGACCCCCTGCAAAGTCAGGTTTTGTGCCCCAAGCAAGAACTTGCAAAACATACGTGCTTGGTGACGGTCAGGCTTTGGGCCCCTAGAATCCTGCCACCCCCCCCCCCGCATAGCAGGGGTGTACATTACGCCACTGTAATTCAGACGATGTAGATTGCTTGTTTATTAACGTCACATTTAGAGGCCACATGAGGGCTATTGGAGATGAACCTCAGTGAAATGACTACCTGAAATGCTATCCTACTCTCCAAACTTCCACACCACACCAATGTGGTAAATTTGAACCTCAATAGACTTAACATACATCTGCCCCTTTATACAGCGAGTATTTAGTGGTTCCGAGATTCGAACTCACGATTCGACAGAAACAGTACTAGACAAGAGCGACCATCATACGATGTATAACGACACTGAAACGCAATTATTCAATCGCTTACATAATAAAATATTTTTAACAAAATGGTTTTTCGTTGGTTCTGATAATGCCTGTTGTCAAGTTTTATAAATAAAACATACAATACAATACATTAATAAATAAAAAGGTCAATTAATTTTGGAAATTATGAAATACAATAAGGTTCTGAATATAATTTTAAACACAAAAAAATGCAGTATTCAAACATATTTGTACTGTGACGTTTGAGGTAAATAAAGGTAGCGTATAATTTATTAATTTAAGTATTTAGTTTATTTATATACATCACAGCTATTAATTAAAATGTATACACTGAAGTAATTAAAAATATTGTTTAGAATGATTAAGAGTCCAAGTTCTGTTGTTTGTGAGGGAGGAGGTCATGTCTCGTCTCTACGAAAGTTTTCAGAAGTCTCTCTCTCTTTCTGCCATCGCTAGGTTCTCTTTTCATGGTAGTGGTCGGCACCTTTAACCTCGAGTTACATTTGGTTCTTGAGTGGAGTAGGGGATACCTCGAGGTGTCAAAGGTTGCCGGGGCGATTTCCAAGACAAGACCACGCAATATTTTAAGGGTGCAGATGCTCATTGCACGTAGTGATCATATCCACAAAAGAATCCGATTCACAGCTGCTTGGCGGGAAACGTTACAATACGGATTAGGTTTCAATAATTTTGAATAACGCAGTATAAGTGATTAAGTTACCAAAAAATAAAAAAGAAGGAAAACAACGTTTTTAAAAACTATAAGACTACTTGCACAAAAGCAAAAAAAAAGTTATGAAAATTAATACAATATTGGTGATTTATCTGTTCTGGTAATTGCAGATATTCAGCTTTTCTTTTGAAAGGACCCGATGGTTAAGTTCAATTTTAGAAATATTGTGTTATATTCTTGTGGCTGCTTTCAGCTCTCATTGGCAGATGAAAACTGTCTATTAGTACAAACATTGTGCGACAATAATATGGCCTCAAAGTTAGTCAAGTCTCACAAGTCTTAATTTTGACGTGGCTATGACCAAACAAACGTTTTCACGACTAAATCTATCCTGTGGGAGTTGCATGGCTAGAAGCATTATCCTGCTGGAATATCCTGTTTCCAGTGTTTAATAATGGCTCAGCAGTATCAGTAAATCATATAGCATTTGATATTGGAAAGAGTCCATACGCCCCTATATTTGCTATAAATCGAACAATATAATAGATTAAGGACTCCCCTAAGCCAGTACTAATCAACCTCCCATTGGTCGAGTCAAGTACCACGTTTCAATTCTTTCCAAAGGTTGTTTGTAGATTTTTAAGGCCTAGTCTCCATTCTTTGATACATCATACAAGGTGTGACAAAAAAAAACGAGACTAAGTGTGTATCTTAAAAAAGAATGGAGTTGGCAACCACTGTTTTTGTGACGTCATCCCACGCATCTCATCTATCCATGCGACCAATTTGGATAGATGAGGGTACTGCATCATTGAGTGAACTCGTGCAACTGCATTCTGCCAGAAAAATGTCTAATCAACATCAAGTTTCTTGAGAAGAAATCAGCCCCGAAAACATTTCAAATATTAACCGGGGCTTACGGAAATGAAACTTTGTTTCGTGCGCATGTGTTTGAATGGTATAAGCGGTTTTCAGGGGGAAGGGTCAGTGTGGACGATGGTGAACTTGTTGGGAACCCAAGGTCCGCGATTACAGACCAAAACGCAGAAATTCGTGATATGAGTGGGTTCCCACTCACATCAGTGGTCAGACTGTTAATCAACTCTACTACATTGAAGCACTAAAAATACTTCGTGAAACAATTAGGGAAAGAAGGTCAGAATTGGGGAGTGATGGATGGCTGTTACACCAAGAACATCCACTCGTTCTCACGGCCCTATCTGTCAAGCATTTTCAGACCAGCAAAAGCATTACTGTGATGGGGCATCCTCCTTATTCACCTGATTTGGCTCCATGCGACTCTTTTGAATTTCCTACAATTAAATACTGCTTAAAAAGAACCCATTATACCTCATTTGAAGAGTTCAGGCAAAAACGAAGAATCTCCAAAGGACCTTCCAAAACCCTCGTTCCAAAACTGTTACCGGCAATGACAGCACCGAATGCAGAAGTGTGTGAATATTGAAGGGGACCACTTTGAAGGTGATAATGTCGCAAGGAACTGATTCTTTAAGTATAATAATTTATTGCACTAGTCTCGTTTTTCTTTAGTCACACCTCGTATAGTAGCTTTTTACACATAATGTTAATTATTTTATATCACCACGCTCAGTGAGGAATTTGAGACAGATAGATTTTGCATGCATTAACCCCTCTGCATGATGGGTTTTTAAGTAAGTAGCACCAGGACTCGAGCTCATGACTCACAGATATGACTTCGTAACAATGACCACTCTGCTACCCTGGCCATCTCATACTTTAAAGTAAAATTGTATGTGAAAAGCGATATCAACGATAAATTGAATGTATTTTTTTCATATTAAATTGTGTTTTTCTTTTATAATGGAAATAAATACTTTATCCGGGAGCAGGTGCGCACTCGATACTAACGTTAGTGGTCGCGCGGGGTGACTCAGTCACCACAGTCCTTTGTTTATAATTATTTATTGTAAGCGTCAAAAATTATTATTCCAGTGAATAATTTAACAATTATCTACTTTTAAGAACTTTAAAACTTTTCTTTGATAATTTGAGATAAAATATCAATTAAAGTGAACCAAGACTTTTAAAATATGCGTGACTATAATAAAGGACAGAAGTCACATATACTTTTCGCTAACATTACAGGAATGTTATCTGCAAGCAAAACTGTCATATTTTGTTCAATGTATTGTAGTTTTATAGTCCTTTGATGATCGGCAAATAGGTTGCTGAACTTTTTCTTGCTTGTGCCTTTTTGACAGGTTGCAGTGTGATACACTCATGGCTTCATATTTTTCTTGGTGGAGTTATTAAGGTAGCATTTAAAAATTTTCCTTTCAACTCAAACGTTTCATGTTCATTGCTTTTCTCAAATTTACCTTCGTTATCATGATTAATATGCATTATTTCAGTAGGTTCTTCCCTTGCTTGATCAATTTCAACTTCCTTCAATAACGACCACAGATGCCCATTTCTTTTATACAGTGGTGGCAAAAAGTCCTGAACACACTAATTTTTAGCGTAATTTTTGTGTTTGACTTCCTTTTTCGTTGTGAAATTATCGCACTATCTTAAATATTGTTATTGATTTTAATGTATTTTTTCATGCTGATTTCCAATCTGTTTGTAGATTTCATCTAAAGTAAATAGTTTCATTGATATGTTGAAAAAACCTTGACAAGAAAGCACAAGGTAACTGTAAGAAACAGTGAGTGTGTTTTCCACCAGAGATAAAGGGTTGAAAGAAAAAGGTGAAACGTGGTTTATTGTATTGAATGCAGTTGTGTGCTTGTGGAAATAGTGTATTGAAAGCAATTTGAAGTGCGTTTGTGGAAAATATTGGAATTATGGCTAAATTTTCATATCTGCCTGAGAATAAAAGGTACAAAATAATACATTTGAAGAAGAAGGTTATTCCATGCGCCAAATTGCTACTAAAGTACCATGTGGCCTTTCTACTGTTGTGAGAACTTTGAAAAGATTTTCTGAAACAAATTTTATTGCGGACAGGGGGCGATCAGGACGACCAAGAAAAACATCTTTACGTGAAGACAGGTTATTGCACAGAATTTCACTTTCAAACAGAAAGCTTAATTCCTCGCAAATTTTGAAACAATGGACTTTGACATCAAATGTGAGTGTGTGCCCAAGAACTGTTAGAGGAAGACTGCTGGAAATTGGTTACGAGGCTGTAAAGCGCGCCCAAAACCATTACTGACTGAATTTCAACGCAAGAGGCGATTGACGTGGGCAAGTGAACATTCATTATGGACTATTAAAGACTGGGAAAAGGTAATATTTAGTGACGAGGAGTTAGTTTTGTATTTCTGGCAACCAAAGTAGTGCCTATGTAAGACGACGCCCTCATGAGGAATTCAGCCCTCAGTGTCTGAAGCCCACATAAAGTACCCGACAAAAGTGATGGTATGGGATTGTATGTCTTCTCATGGTGTTGGAAGACTTTACATCGTTAGCGGAATAGTGAAAGCCATGGATTCCATTGAAATACTACAAAATAAATTGCTACCAACTGCGAGAGATCTTTTTGGGAATCAGTCATGGATTTTTCAGGACGATAACGCCCTTGTCATCGTGCAAAGGTAGTCCAGAAATGGTTGAAAGACCATACTGTGAATAGAATGATCTGGCCAGGACAGTCTCCCGACCTTAATCCGATAGAGAACTTATATTTAAAATTGGTTATGAAATTTCAAAGAAAAAACCTTCAAACAAACGTGAATTAATTGAAGCTTTAATATTTTCCTTCAACCATATTGTCACGAAAGATCTTCTTTTGAAATTGGTGCATTCCATGCAAAAGATGTAGAGCCGTAATTAAAGCAAACGGCTGGCCATAAAATACTGATTTTCTAACATGTGACAACAATGTAATTTTCAAAATGCTTATTAAATATACCGTATTTGTCAATTTTCGTGTTATTTTTCTTTGTTATTATGTTATTCTATATTGTTTTATTCTGCACATATTTCACATTATTGTGTTCAGGCAGCTTTACTACAAAAAATATTTTAGTCATTAAGAAACTAGTAGTAGATTTGAAATCAGCATAAAAAAAATACATTAAAATCAATAACAATATTTAAGATAGTGCGATAATTTCACAACGAAAAATGAAGTCAAACACAAAAATTACGCTAAAAAATGAGTGTGTTCAGGACTTTTTGCCACCACTGTATATATATATATATATTCTGCTCATTTACGTTTATAAGCTTTAATAAGTCGTACAACACTGCAATAAGAACCACTAAGTTGTTCAATGTAGCATATTCATAGAAAGTATTTTTGGGAAAAAAAGGGGGGCGTGGGCAATTCAGTCAAAACAAGTACCTTAAGATTGTAAAAAAACTTTTGCCACTCCCGAAAAAAGAGGAAGATATAAGATAAATGCATTTTAGTTCCCATGAAGACTGCCATTTTGGAGGATATTATCAAGGTTATTGTTAACAAATAAACAATTTACCCAGAATTAACGATTTCATGAGCCTGGGGTGACTCTGTGCCCCGCGCGCCTGCTCCCGGGATAATAAAAGTACTTATTTTATATAACAGAAATTCTTTATTTTCAAATAACCATTCAGTAACATCCCTTGCATAAATGTAAAACTGAAAATTCTTGTTTGTTAAACTGGCTACAAAATATTTTTTGAAGGAAAAAAAGTTAAATTTTAAAAATTTTTAACTTGGTTGCGCCAAATCAGGAGAATTACTGGATGTACATAAATGATTATCCCAACTTTTCGGAGTATTTAGAGAAAGGAAAGCAAAATGCAGCATTATTGTTCATTGGAAATAAAAAAAAATAACATTGTACAGATTACTTGGACGAAACTCGATGAAATTTTTGACCCATTCTTTTTCTATAAGGAGACTATAATGGGATTATTTATTTGGTTATGCCACAGGTTTTGTTGTTGCCACATTTAGAAGAAAGAATCTGATAATCTGATTCAGCAGCAGAATGTTTCACCACCCACTGGCACTTAACTGTTTGTAGGTTTTTGAAGGACATTGTCACTTCGGTGGATTGGTCAAGGAGCCCCCCTCCCCAACCCCCGGACTTGCACTTCATGAATGACCTCTTCGCAACCCTAGAATTATTCAGTGAGATTTTTTTTTCTGGGGTTACATCATGCAGTAGGTATTTGCTCCGACGCTACCAGTATACATTAATGAGCTTGATACACGCATACCTGCAGCGCATTTCAAAGTATCACATCAGACATAAGGTGTGAGTTATTACACCATTACGATATAGTTCGTGTTTCTGAAGGGATATAACTTCACGTTATAGTTCGTATTTGAAAACTTGTAACTGTGTTGAATTAAAGCTTTTATAACTTATTTTATACTTCCTATGAACAATAAGTTTGTATCTTTCATTTTAACAGCCTTCCACAGTTGAGGGTGGCCGTGGTAGCCAAGTGGTCAAGGCAACGGACTTGTGGCTGGAGTGTCATGAGTTCGAGCCCAGTACCACTGAAGGCCAGTCGTGTAGGTGAGCGATGCACATTAAATCTGTCGAGAGCTCAAATGTCCTCCTATTGGTGTGGTGTGGTAGTTAGGAAAGGGATGTGCCAGCTCATGTGCTCTCCTCGTCACTTGACCATGGTTCAACATGACGAGGTTCATCGCCAAAAGTCCTCGTGTATAGCTAAACAGTGCGGCGTTAATATTCACTCACTCATTCATTCATTCCACACAGTTGAGGTATTCATTTATTTTTACTCGTTATTAAACATCAGGGGTCGGCAATCTATGGTCGCGTGTCACATGTGGCACGTGGAAAAATTCTCAGTAGCCCTCTGCACTACTCAACAAATTTGTCAACTTTTTTAGTGGATGGAAGTTGATAAATTTTTAATGCACCTTATTCGACAAAGATCTTTACAATTCTCGACATTTACAAAATTACGAATAAATCTGAAAGATAACTCTAAAGATAAATTTACAGCTATTTTGTAAATCATTGAATGCCATTGTTGGAGGGATTTAATTGTTTGAAGAGAGAAAATTGCATGGACTCTACTATCTGCTTTTGGTTCTATATAAATGAACAAAGCGGATAGTATATTTATTCAGTTTTAAGAAAACTGAAAAACACGCTTTTATAGTGAATCGAACTAAAAAGTGAGCAATTTTTAATATAAGAATAAAATGATTAACGACAAAAATTACTGTCATTGTGGTCAAAGTGTCGGTAGCTTGTACTACACTTTTACACTAACTCTGTATTTTGGAATAGAACTAGTAAGTAATTATAACAATTGATATTGATATCGAGCAGCCCACGCTTTTAACCACAATGGCCCCCCATTAATTTTCTCGTATATAAATCATTTTATTCTTACATTAAGAATTGTTTTTTACTTTTTAGTTCTACTAACTATAAAAGCGTATTTTTTAGTTTTTTTAAACTATAATTTATTATTCTGAACATTGTCCTTTTATCATCATATTCTGTTGATAGTTCAATTTAACGATTAAGATACTCGAAAGAACACTTTAATAACCAGATATTACATTTAAAGAATTAATTTAATTATTATTTCAAGCACTGAAGAACAATCACAGTCTAAAAAAATTTTTCGATATAAATAATGATGAATGAAGGAATCATAATTAAGAATTACTGCGAATTATTTTATTCTTGACTCCAGATCAAAATCAATGTCTCATTTCCAGAAGAAAAAAAATAGCCCTTTCAATAAATTTATGAAAGAAACGAAAAAACATCTTATCTATAATTATCTTTTTAATCCCATTTTTTTCTAAACAGAAAGAACAATTTAATTAGTTCAAAATATTACAATTTATCTTACGATGCGATAGTAAGTAACAATAAGCATCAAGTCGTTTGGCTTTTAAGATAGAGAAAATTATGCATTTTAAAATGAAACGATAAATAGGAATTTTTTTCCATATATATTTTATAACACGTTTGATTTATTTTTAACCCTCTTAATTAGTATTTTAAACAATGAAGCATTTTAAAATTTGTTATTTTAATAATCATAATACAGCAATTATAATTTTAATGCAAATAATTATACCTATATATTTGAAATAATTTGTTTATTCGGTAATGATAATTTATTATTATAATATTTATAGAATTGGAAAAAATAATGGTTTAATTAACATAAAAAATTAAGTGTAACAAAATCATTAAAATACATTTATGTTTATTGATAAATATTTATAAAAGTGACTTTAGGTTTCTTCTTTACAGAGCTTGAACGATTGAATTTCAAATGCATTCAAACAAAAAAAATTTGAATTTTGAAACGAGATTTTTAAAAAAAAATTCAATTGTACCTCTATTATTTGAAGTTTGAAATAAATATCAGCCCTACTTCACTGCCCTAAATCAATAACAGTAACTGCCCTAATAAAAACATAATAGTTTTTCATTCTAATCCATTGACTATTTCTTTGAATGTATGTTTCATATGTCTTTGTTCTCTGTTTTAGAATTTATTCGCTATCTGATTTGTGGGATATATAATCTATCTATTAATCCTTTGATTTATTATTATACAGCTAAAAACTTTATTTCATTTCAAAATATGGACTAACCACGGAATTTATTTAGTCAAAATAAGTTAATATCATTTACCAAACAATTTTTTTAAAAAAACTGTCTATAAATATTACACAAACAAAAACTTTTAACAAATTAAATATGAATTAGGAAATACCTCTGTCTGTGAAATATAAACCTTTTGAAAAAGTTTTTTTAAACTTCAAGCAAAAAAATATTTATTTAAATACCTATTTCTTAAAGAGTTCAAAGAATATCGATGTATAAATTGCCAGTTGAGGCATATTTTTATGGCGTAAAGTCCAATTACGGAAAAGCTAAGCCAATCAAATGGTTCAATATAAAAAAGACGAATTCTAAGATCAAATGGATTTCAAACATACATAAGATCTGTAAAAAGTAAACTTTATAAAAATCAGAGGAAATAAATTTAAAAAATAAATGTGATAACAGAAAACAAAGAATTTTAAAAAGTGCTAAAAAATCTGGCTGGAGAAGTGATCAATTCAATCAGTCAAGGCTAAAATAGATTGGGTGAAAATAATATAAGAGAATATAATTTTTGTTTTTAAGACCCTCATAAGTTCAAATAGATTTAATGTGAATTGTAATTGGAAAAAAAGAAAAGAAAAAGTGTGTAAAAGTATGGTACACCGAGTTGAATCGAGTTCTTACAACTTGAAAGGGGTTCAGAGATACGAAGTCCGTTTGGGCTCCACCTTATCTATTAAAATTTTATACATTAGTTGAAATGATGATCGGGGTGAGTAAGTGAGTGAATTTTGATGTCGCCTTATTCAGGTACACGGGCCTCGTAATTTTGAATCATAGTCAAGTGACAAGGACGACACCTGAGCTGCTACACAGTCTCCTGACTTCCACATCACACCAATGGGAGGACGATTGAGCCCAACAGATTTAACGGGCATCAGCCCCTCTACATTGCGAGTATTCAGCATGATGATCGGAGTGATAACGTACCTGTAGGAGAGAAAAACTGATATTCGTGGTGCCATTCTCTCTGTAAACTGGTAAAGGCTTTACAATTATTGGAAAACTGTATAAGTTATACTCTTCTTCAAGGACTCGACAGCCCTGGGGAGCCCCTGGCCTTCTCCAGGTATCTCTACTTTTGGCAACTGTGTTTTCCAGTTTTTAACATTGAAAATACTAAGATCTTTTTCGAAACAATCAATCCATTTTAGCGGGGGGTCTTCTCCGAGGTCTATTCGCCTAGAACTTTGCCAGAAAGGTTTCCTTGCAGCAACGATCATCATTCATTCTAGCCAGATGATCAGCCCATTTAAGTCTCTGTAATTTGTGATGGATTTTACAATATCTGGTTGTTTGTAAATTTTATAGAGTTTTAAATTAGATCTTCTTCTCCATGATCCATTCACTTGGATCCCACCAAGAATGCAATGCAAGATCTTTTTCTCGAAAATTCCGAAAGCTTCCTCATCGCGTAAAGTTAATGCCTGGTGCATAAGTCAAAACAGATCTTATATGACTTTTGTAATGAAGCAATTTAGTTCTTAATTTGAGAAAGCTTGATTTCAAATAACTCTTCAGGGCATAAAAACATATTTTAAGCTATACACTAATAAGGTTTTATTTTGGTTGATCAGAGCACTATTTTGTTTATTTTTTTTATTAGCATCTCGCTTTCAAAGCAATATGAAGGCCACTGGAGACGTGTCTCGCAATTTTGAACCAACGACGGCAACCATGGGGACATTTAAGCTGGCACCTCATTCCTGACACTTCCACAGGAAGTCAATGCTCAGGCTTTCATCCCCGACAGATTTAACATGTATAAGCCCTACAACACTGAATCTTCAACAGAACCAGGTCTTGAACCTACAAGTCGACAGAAACAGGGCTCCCAAGATTTCTCGACCGTGATCTCTCGGCTACCACGACCAGAAATCAGAGTAACGGAATTGACTGCAAATTAAACAAATATAATTAAAGTATTATCCAAACTCTCCTGTTTTATCGATAATTTGAGATGTTAGAACGTTATGATAATGCACATGTTAAGATTTCGTTAATCGATTCTAATTGCACCATGAAACTCGGTTATGACTACACAATTTAGCAAATGATATATAGATACACAAAAATCAATGTTATGTTATGAAGTTTTCTCTCGTTTAAATTGCTCCACTTAGTAAACTTTGTCTCTGTTCTACTGATTCTATTTCCCCCCCTGGAGTTGCTTTTTACAAATATGCAGAAAATTGCAGCGAACTGCATTTCCTATCTTAGTTCTTAACTGCCTTCCACAAAGCAGTCGAGAAGGTGAATAATATTCTAAGTTGTACTATTTCCTGAAGAGGATTATCATCAACCACAATTGTTCTTATGTAAAGGCAACTAAAAAAAGTATTAGCTTTCTTATTAAAAAGTTTTAATTCTACATCTAATATAACTTACTCAATAATATTAATCTGTGGTCCTACCCTTGCATTATGTTTAGTAACTGGGATATGAGCTTGCATTTTTTCACACCAAACTGTCGAAGTCTACGTCTGTTGAGATTAACTGCAATCGCATTATACATATTCTGAGTTTTAATTTGATTCGATACTTTCTTTTTGTAGCCCCTCACGTTGAGAAATATTTTTCACTTATACATATTGTTCTGAATGGCTTAAATGTTTATAACTGTGTGAGAAATCCTGTGTATTTTACATAAATTTTCAACATAAAATTTAGGAGCTGTTCTTGCTTAAATTTAGATTTTTATCATCGAATCTGTCGATATGTTGATAAATTGTTCCCTCTCCTTCATAGAAGGTCTTTCTTGCAAATGCAAAAATGTGCATTTTTCATTAGAAAACTATTTAGATTTTGTAGATATTGTACTAACTAGTTTAAAATTGTCTTATGGAACCCAGAGTGGTAAATAAAATATTCACAATCTAGTAGGTAGTACATATAAAGATAAAACGTTTTAATATTATTATATTATAGTAACAGTTTTAAAAGTATTCCTAAATTTTAAAGTTATTATTTGTATAAATAAAAATTTTCCGTTTCCTAATGACTGGGAGGAGCTTTAAGTTCGGATATACAAACTTCATACAGAACGTGAATCCGTTTTGTATGTATATCAATAAGTTTGTTTTCGATATTTTTGTTGTTACTCGTGGAACCCCAGGGCTCCGCGGAACACATTTTGAAGACCACTGCTCTACGTGAATTTAACTTGGAACAAATACAACTATGTTAAGCTTTGTTTAATTTCCCTAGATTTACGAATTTATTTAGCTTTTAGACCGTAAGCTGTTGAGGAACTTTGGCAGGGGTGTTATATACATCCACAGCTACTCCGTACATGCCTTAGACGACTGGGATTAAAAGTGTTCTCTATTCGGGCCAGTCGTAAAATGCTCTTATTCGTGTCCTTTGTTGTTTGCGACTCGCTTCAGATGGGATCACTGCAGTTTCTATTACCATAAAACACGCCATTTTCCGCGAGTTAAGTTGTTAATTACTCTATTTATCACGAGTTATTTTCTTTATTCCTATCTGAGAATCTATAACACACGAGACCTACTCTCGGACCCGGAAAGGAGGAAATGAAGGACGACTCGTCATAATACTTTTTAACTATTTATTCAGCCCATTAATTATCAGCAGACACAATTCAAGTAATTAAATAAAATGAGGTGTTCCAATAAAAAGCAGAGGGGTCTTAACTGAGAGAAATGCGAATTCTGAGAATAAAATTGATCCTCCTTTTATGGATCAATCCACTACTCTAATATTTGATTTACAATTTAACACTGATGACCAATCGTCACTTAATTATCTTCAACTATTTAATGCCCGAATCACGCTATCAATGTAACTAATACCTGATCGGTAGATATCTTTCCTTATCGTCAGCTTCTCTAACTTTCAATCTCCAGGTGACTCCGTCTATTCATTGATTCTCCTCCATCTTACTCGCTAGCTAGAAAACCTATATTACATAGAAAACAGACCTAATCTACATATCTCGTTTTCTTCTGCCAAAAGGGTTGGTTGTGAATGATAGCCCAAAGATTTCCCAAACAGAAGATGAGTGGAAGGACACGTATAGATCCGTCACAAATCTTTTTAATTAAATAAAAGTGTTGGGATTTTGTTAAAGTCCTTTAGAAAGTTCATGCCACTAATGAGACATTTTGCCCCTCAATGGGAAAAAGGAATGTAATCTGTTTCGGCCAGAGGTGTAACGAAGAACGTGTGGGCCCCCCTGCAAAGTCAGGTTTTGGGCCACCAAGTTGGATTTTATAAAGAGTAGGCACTTGGTGGCAGTCAGGCTTTGGGCCTCCTAGAATCCTGCCCTCCCCATCCCGTGATGCGGAGTGCACGTTACGCCACTGGTTTCTACCCTTTCTGTGTGGAAGTGGATAGGTGTATAATATTGGCTGCCTTATCGCTCTTGGCGTGATCTTAATGGGCTCAATTCATGGCGGTCACGTGATAAAGACAAACAAGTGTTTGCCATTGAATTCAAAACAGGCATTAAACTAATTGTACTTGTTGTTCTATCTGTAAAACTTAAAATTACAAATTTAATAATCGGGTAAAAAAATTTTAAATGTTGTAAAACAATGTCTTCAAAAAAAATTTTTAAATGCATAAAATTGAAATTCTAATGCATTTTTTAAATATTTTGTTTTTAACATGCGGCATTTTAGATATATATATCTTTTATTCTCGAAATTTCTTCATTAAAAAATCTTGATTTACGAACTTTAGTTTAGTCTATTTCGTTATTAATTGTTATTATTTTTATATTGCCCAATAAAGTATTTTATTTAAAAGGCGTAAGGATTCTAAAAAGTTATTTCACTCAAAAACATTTTTTTTTAGTTCTTAATACATCTTGTGTGACACTTTTCTGTAAATTCTGGAACTTCATTGTTAAACAATTCGTTTCCAAACTCCATAATTCCTTTCATACATGCGTTGTACAACCTAATCCTGAAATTTCAAACTGCATTTTCAAAGGCGATTTACACATGGATGACTGTATGGTTTAAATGCATCCTAATTCCTGAGCTAAAGATGCACGACAATCCCTGCATAACATGGCTGTTTCCCTAGAAACCATTCTAAGATTCAACGAATCCATATTCTTAGAAGGCATATTCAAAGAAGGAGGTATTTACGCCGAAAGACAATCTGATATCACATCGCATGCCATTACAATCACTTCGAATAAATTTCGAAGACGTAGTGGTTTACATTCTATTTTACTAAAATCCTTCCATTGCATTAAGACCCCTCATACAAAGGGAATTCCAGAACGAAAACTTTTATCCGAGCGTTCACTTCTCATAACGCTGCTTTTAAGATAGCCCTATCAATATTTTACGATTTACAGCATCGCTGGACTAGAATTATTTGAATGCCTTGTACAACTATGGATTTATACTTGAAAATAAAATTTACGGTCTTCAATATGTTACAAATTTAACAGCCTGTTATATAAACTCAGAAATTACATAACGGAAGTATAATTGAGTAAATGTTATAAGGCAAGGTATACTGCTTGGATAATAGAACACTGTTTAAAAGTAAAATTTATCTGAGAAAAAAGTCAATAAAATTTTGTAATGGACTAAATTCATGATGGTCACATGATAGATACAATCACGTGTTCTCCATTGAATTCAAAACTGACATTACACTTCCAATCGTAAAATTCAGATAAAATTTCAAATATGCTTATTTGGTCAAGATTGTCAAATATTAAGATTCTTCAAAAAGTGTTTCCAAAATTTAAAAGAAAATACTTTAATTACATGGTTTCTTTTAAATCAAGTGCATTTTATTTATTCATGTGCATTATTGTTGCTTACAAATACGTAGTACGATCCAAAAATTCGGGGAATGCTGCCATTGCTGACGACAAAAGCAAGTACCTAAAGTTGAACTACTTGAAATGGATTCTCCTATCCTATCAAAGTAATCCCTTTAATCCTATTAAAGTGTAAAGATTAGGATAATTTTATGTACTATTCATTTCAGTTTCACTCAATCTTTTTTTTACCGGAATGAAATTTTATAAATCGCATCACATATTTCAATGTATCAATGTAAAAACCTTAACATGTCAAAGGTTTTTCATATGATAGAAAGATTTATAATTCAGAAGAAAAAAAAACTGAAGTGTGTGTGTGTGTGTGTGTGTGTGTGTGTGTGTGTGTGTGTGTGTGTGTGTGTGTGTGTGTGTGTGTGTGTGTGTGTGTGTGTGTGTGTGTGTGGTGTGTGTGTGTGTGTGTGTGTGTGTGTGTGTGTGTGTGTGTGTGTGTGGTGTGTGTGAAATTAAGCTCTCGAAAAAAATGTCCTTTTGGGTGGATTGTGATTATATCGAGAGAAAAAAAAACTATTAATCATCGGAATCTACCTATGCGGAAAAGATATTCTATAGTGTAGAGATTAAGAAGAAAAAAATATTTTTTAAAAGGAATAATTTCAAAATTTAATATTGCCCCAAAGGGTTGAATTTTCGAATAAAATGGGGGAAAAAAGACTTAATTTAGATTAGATTATTTTATGCTCAAAACAAAATTATTTTTCTACAATATAAATAAACAGAAGCAATAATTATTAATAAATGAGTAAAATGCACATAGTGAGCAGTAGCGTAACGGAGAATATTAGGGCCCCTCTGCAAAGTCAGGTTTTGGACCACAAGCCCAAAAACGTACTTGGCGTCAGTCCAACTTTGGGCCCCTCTAGAATCCTGGCCTCCCCTAGCAATGTGGGGGTTGCGGGGTTGTACGTTACGCACTGATTGCGAGTACAATGACATTAATAAGTGAGTACAATTCATAGCCCAGCTCCCTTTCCCCGTAACATTGAATCAGTCCGATTCAAACTTTTTTACTATCTTCCGCTATACCATGCATTGACATTTCAACACGTTTTTAAAGAATTTAATACTAATAATTTTCTTAATAAAAAAAATTATGTACCGTTTTTATAACCATTTTCATGCATTTTCATCCACTTCTGAGCTATAGTCCAAATTTCAAGTCTAGCTCATCGGGAAGTTATAGTTTAAAATCAATTTCAAAACTCCACCCAGACAAACATACAAGAAAACGAGTTAATAAAAAAACATGGTAACCTGGGGCTATGTTTATCTGGGGACAAGGCTATCTTTGACCCCAGAGCCAAGAAATTGAATACGTAGTCGCAACTCGACCCGTGCTACCGACCGACAGGTGGTCTTTGTTCGTGTAAAATCCGGAGTTACAGAGCCCCTGTCAAAATAGAGGCCTGCCTGTTCGGGGGCCCGGGTTCGAGACCAGAACTTCTTTTTTCACATTTTCATGCATTGTCATCCACTTCTGAGCTATGGTCCAAATTTCAAGTCTCTAACTCATCGGGAAGTTAGTTTAAAATCAATTACAAAATTCCACCCTGACAGAAAAGAAAGCAAGTTAATAAAAACATGGTAAAAAGTTGTTAAATGTATCTGTTGTACTTTTGTCTTGTAACTATTTAGCAGATGTCCTCTCATCCTAAATGCATATTAAAAAGTACAAAAACATCTGTTTTTCTTAAATAAAAATTACTTTGACTTTCTACCATTAAAAAAAACTCAAATACCTAACCTTTATTCCTTTTGAGGCAATACTAAACATAAAAATTATTTTTTTATAATTTTATTTTTCTCCCTCTGAATACTAGAAAATATTTTTTCCGCATAGGCAGGTTTTGAGTTTCTGAATGGGGGGGGGGGATTTCCATCCATTCTCTAGTATATAACTTGGTACCAAATAGAAGAGGAGATAGTACTAAATTAACGTTGGGCATTTTTCTAATCAGAAAATAGCTTCCACCTTCGACGATGTCTTATAATGAGCTTAAAATTAATTGCTGATTTACATAAATAAAAGATTCTACCGCAATTCTGCTAGGTAAGGCATATTTAACCAACTGCAGAATTTTGCGCTTGCAAATGACATGCCCTAAAATAATTTTAAATAACATCTTCCATTTCGCGTAATTGGCCGAATAATAGGTTATCCCCATTTGCATCGAAACATTCTAAATATATAAGCATACAACAAAAATTTACAGTCGCATCATGACCGACAAAGTAGCTAATTAAACCACAGATAAGTGTTAGGGTAGTTTCCCCCGCCCCACCCCAACGTCAGAAAATTCCCCAGGTAAAAGTGTACCAGATACCTTTTACAAGGTCTGGTGCACCCTGTGTTTCAATTGGCCGCTTTTCCACCCAATAACCCTCGTGTTTTGAAAAATTAATAGCACATACCCCGTAATTTGTTTTCTTATACCTGCGGTCTTCCTCTCAATCTGACCAGCGTCCCCCAGTAGTTATGGTAACCCATTTTGCGGTTGCCCAACCATACGACAGGCCAGCCTGACCGATAGCTTGTAACGTACGACTATCTGCAAGTGGTGCTATTGGCTATGAATAACTTAGTGCGTCGCTTTTTGTTGCTGAAGACCACTTATTTCTCTATTTGATAAGCTAAAAGTACTTGAACTTTTTTATACCATTGTTGAATGGCTTCTTTTTTTACTCAAAATTACATAAGGTTCATTTCCAGTTTTTTTCCAACAAGGCTGAGGTGTGTTTTTAGTCGTATGTAGGCCAATGGGGAAGTGCTATGAGTCGGTACATGTGGTATTTGATTTCCGGATTCGGATATATGAGGATTTTGATTTGTCTTTGGAATACCAATTCGAATGTTACCGACAAAAAAAAAGAATCTAAACGACAAGGCAATGCACTTTCAAGCTAAACAGAGTGAAAAGGATTGTGTTTTTCTTTTCATGTGATGTAAAATGCAGAGATTTATAATAGGATTATTAAAACGTGCGTAGGAAATAATTGTATTGATTGTATTAAAAACAAAGCTATTTCACTCTCATAAGAAATCTACATGAACTAATAATCAAAGAAATAAAACCACACACAAAACACATCTTGTTGTAACCTACTTTTTGAAGTAATTAAGAATATTAATTGCTTCAATTTATTGCAAAAATTAACATAAGATCTACCGGAAAAGTTCTGTTCGTTTTTAAAATGAAATAAAAAAAAATTTTTTTTCTATTTTGAATAAATTTTATTGAATAATATAGTCTATCATTATTTATGGCTTCTTGCCAGCGTAATGGCACAATTTGTGTATCCTATTTTCAAGAAAGGCCGTATCCCCGGAGGTAAAAAAATTTAACCAGTTCTTGTCTGTTATCTTCTTCGTTTTTGAATTTTTTGCCCTACAAAAAAGTATGCAAGTTCAGAAACAAGGGATAGTCGGAAGGTGCTAGATCCGGGGAGTACGGTAGAGGTGACGAAATTTCCCAGCCCAGCCCTGCGAGTTTCTGACGAGTCCCCAAAGCAGCATGTGTCCTGGCATTATTATGTAAGATTATTATGGCCTTCCTATAAAACATTGCCAGCTTCTTTTCTTGGCGAGCTCTTTTTTAAATTATTCAATCGCTCAACAAAATGAACTCAAACAAATTACTCAACAAAAGCCAAAAGCTCAAGCTTGCCAAATTTCTAGTCAGTAGGTCTAATAGTTCCGAAGATTTTGTGATGAATGAGTGAGTCACTTTTCTCTTGTATATTATCAGACTGCGTTATTAATTTTTTTTTTCGTATTTTAATGCAAAATAAAAATAGCCAGATTTATATATCAAAACTTAAATTGTGTATTCATGCAGTGTATCTGCAAGATATAAAGAAATATATATATTCCAGTCACACAAACTCAGATTATGAAACATTTTTCGATCTGAAACCGACTTTACAATTTTAAAAAATTGTATTACTCATTTTTTTTTTTTTTTTTTTTTTAACAAGAAGGCAACATTAGTTAAAAGATGACTTAGGTTCATTCATCCATCTCATTCGTCATCTGTCATTCTTTTTGGCAGAGATTAAATTCAATCAATGTAAAACAATAGCGTGACACGCCATTCAACTTACCTTTTCAAGTGTTCGAATATGCCAAAATTTATATTGAAATATTAATATTTTTTGAAATCTCAAAAAATAAATAAATTTTATTAGGTTGTTTCTCGGTTTCTGTACCTTTTACTTTACATTAGATCTTTGTTACAGAAAGAATGTTCGATTTTATCAACGAATATGTGGATTACGAATTTTCACATCTATAAAATTCCACGACTTTTCGAATTTTTATACTTCCATAAATATTTTTTAATGCTGAGTAAATTGTATCAAATCTACAGACACAATTATTTGCAAGAGAGTATTTAGCTTTAAAAATAATTTTTTTTTAATTCAAATGAAACAAAATAGCAAGTTTAGACAAAGTTTTGTTTAATACTTACTATACATGACCAAAACTTTCGTAAAAAAAGAAGCTTAAAAAAGAAATCATAACCAAAGAATACAACTGAAAGAAACAGTTTTAAATCTTCCCAATTTGTCATTTTATTCCAATTAATGTAAATAAATATGAAATAAAATACTAGAGAAGAAAAAGTTTGGAACGCGCGCGCGTCTGGATCGGAAGTTATTTTAAAGCGTCTGCCAAAATAATTTTATTCGCATACGTTATTTTTGATGGACGATAATTTTTAACTGATTTGTATCATGTGGCACATGAATATCCGATTAAAATAAGTTTTTTTCTTCCATTAAATTAAGTTATTTATAGAAACTCTGATAAAAGCACGCTACAATTTATTTAATTATGTTTTAAGATAAGACTCCCATCTGCAGCCATTTTAAATTCGTGAACTCAATCCTATGGAATTTTTCTACTTTACTCAAATGTATATATTATTGCGTTTATTTGAATGCAATGGGGGCTTTTCGAAAGGGGAGAGGGTGGGGTGAAGACTTATGTAGAGTAACATTTTTCCGCCAACTTTCTTAAAGTATTTTAATGATAGGTATTTAAAAATATTTCCAAACTTGAAAGAAAAAGGTCATTATATATTTTATGCTATTTCGGATGTATATTGTTGCATTAAAATGAATATACATAACTGTCTGGACTTTTAAGCATGAAAATAGAACTTCATACAATTTATAATTTTAAAAAAAAGACTCGTAGACGATGAACTTGGATATAAAATACTGTTTCCCCAAAGCTAAGTTTTTAAACTATTTCTACTTTAAAATATTCGTAACCTCTCTCTCTTTTCCAGAATTTTTCCACAACAATTTACATGAATAACCTATTTATTGAATTAAATCTTTTGTTTTTCAATATTCTGACATTTTCCTTCACAAAATTTAAACTTTCGAGTTAATATATGAACAAATACTCTAACACAAATTTACTTTTTGCAAAAGTGACAATTTTTTTTTTTTTTTTTTGTCAAAAATAAATTGTATTCCGTGATTAAACATCCATTTCCTGTGCTTAAATCGAAGGAAAGTAGCCGATTTTCGTGAGTTAAAAGGGGTTCTAATTCAATTCTTTGGAACCTTAAAATTATTTATTGTACTCATCTCACAGCATGGTTGCCAACAACAAACGATAAATTATTTATTACCAGCAATGGCAATAACAGACAATTAAAATGGAATTACGACACAGTATATTAAGATAAAATCATTCACTTATAAAAATTCAATGATAATTTCGTTCTGACACCTATTAATCAACCAAAGAAAAAATTACTTCTAATTTATTAATTGGCTTCTACGAAGTAAAATGTGTTACTCAACTCCGAGAAGCAAACAGCGTTCGAAATAATTTATATTTTGTCAAATCTGTGCAGCAACCATCCATTACGTTTGCTTTTACTAATCAAGTTTTTTCTTTTTTTGGTTTTGTTGCAAAGCTCGTAGATGTGCACGTGTATGTCGTCCCATCTGACGAATGGATTGAACAGAGAAAACTAGCCAAAAGAGATATTATCGATCAAGCAATTTCGTCGGGATTTGTCAGGTAAGCACGCATGCTTCCCTTTTTGTGGTGATCTGTCATTGAAAATGCAAAATAACGAGTTAGCAGTTACAGTTACAAACAATCTTAAGCTAAATCGAAGAATTAATTCAATTTAATTTTAGTTGATATGTCTATTTATATGTTGTATAAAAATAACCATTCAAGACATTTCACTCTTTCGAATCTTTTAATTCTGAATTAACTTCGAACACGTTCGATTTTGTAAAATGAAAACGGTTTTCAATTAGTGAAAAGTAAATTTAAAATTATATTAAAATCGTTTTCGATAATACAATTGTTAAATGCGCAGAATAATTTAACTAAAAAGACTTCCCAAGCGTCTACAAGCAAATTCTATAAAAATCTCAGCAAAATTGTATAATAGGGCTCGAATAGAGCATAACAATAAATCTAAATGGAACGAAATAAAAATTAAATAGTTGCCAAATATGTATTATAAAATTTCATAAGAAACAGACGTTATATATGCAACTGCATAATTTTTCGTGCGCAGACGATTTTTTTCTTTTTCAGGCCAATTTTTTAAAGCGATTTTTATATATTTCAGTTCTCAGTTTGTTTAGATGACTGTCATTTCTTTATTTTTTTTTTCAAATATGAATGATAAGGTTGTCTAAAAAGCTGAACTATAAATAAACTATTAATTTGCACATTATAACTGTAAATACTTTCCCCTTAATAAATAAAAGTCAAAGTAAAATCTATAACAGTAGCCTTGTTGGATTCTATATTATTGCTGCCAGTTATGAATGAAAAATTATGTTTTATAAGACATTTCAAAGACCAAAAATTACGTTTACACATCAGATTCACAATAGGAAATATTGAGCCATGTTTTATAAGGTATATAATAAATGAAATTTTACAAAAAAAAAATTTTATTTTGTAATCCCTGAAAGTAACGTTTAAATTTAAATTACTAATTTAAAGAAAGGCTATTACAATATATACCAATATTCTAATTTAAAAATTTAGAAGGATAGCCTTTTTCCGAGTTTCTGCAATGTAACGTTGGCAACGTACGTTTAACATTCATTTTATGTTTGAACCTTTACTTGTGTTGTTATATTTTCAAGAAAACTTTCACTATCTTTTCAAATAAAATCACTTCAAGTTTATTCGAATTTCACATGATTGTTCTTCATAAAATAGTATATATACTTATATAACTTTAGAATTCTAACTTTCTTAAATTTAAATTCACATGAGTGAAGGCGAAAATATAGTTTATAAATTAAATTATTTTCATTCATTAGGTTGATGAAAGAAAGTGCTTATTTTTTTTATTTTCAAATAATTTTTTTCCATTTAATAGTTTAGTTATTAAATAGAACTCAAAATGTTGTATTTCTGATATATCATTCCGCCCTATCATTCCATCCTTTTTTATGGTTTCATATAAATATTCCAAGCAAATGACTCTTATTATTAGCTTTTTTGTAGTTTCTATTTTTTCAACAGTAGGTAATTCATGGAGATATAAAAAAAACAATTGGTTAAAAGGATACATTATTTTAAAAGAAGAAATATCATTACATTTCTTTTTTTTTAATGTAATGAATCATCTTGGCAATATTTTTCTTTCTGGACTAAAAAAAAAAATTCTAATCAATAATCGTTATTGCATTACCTTCGACTTCCGATGTGTGTGTGGTTTCATTTTTTTCATTTAAAAGTTGCATTTCACAATAATTACTTCCTGAAAATAATTTCTCAATCAGATTCCATTAACGAAAAAGTAAAAAAAAATTTTAAAAAACCTTCATAATTTTGTTTAATTTTTCTTAAACTTCTTTCCTCTACCAAGTTAATTATTTTTTCAATCTTAAAAAACATTTCTTAGAAAAATTATTATTAACTTTTAAAATTATATTAAAGGTTCTATATACAATGGAAGAAAATTATTAAGTATCTGGTATTGTTTATGCGAACAAATTACTTACAATTATTTAATCCTTGTGTTTTTTGAATAATTTTAAATTATTTGTTTTTTTAAACTACATATGATAACAATAAATTTATTTGTAATTTTGAAATCTAAATTAGAATTGTTTTCAAGTTGAAGCACACAAACCAAACAATAAAAACTAGAACATCAGCAAAAATAGCGACAATGTGTTGTGTTACAAATAGAATAATAATGATCTATCAGTGTTAACTTTAAAAAAGATAATATTTGCTTTAAAAAATAGATACACTAAAGCAGTATTAATAAAATTTTCTCAAATATTACGAATAAATCTTCCGTTTGAGTCCCACGTGTCTATTAAAAACAGACTCCATTTGAAAAAACCGACCAATAATCCAAAAGTTGTTCCACAATTGTCGCCATGACAGCATATTTCAGCACACCAGAATCTATAGCTTACAGAAAACAACTAAGCGATTCATCGTAGAGAGATTTTGACCATCTTATTGATTGAGAAAAATCCTTTTTCTTAATCTTTCTCTTGTACTGGTAGAACAACAACAACAATAGTATCATCTGTATTGCTAAGGATTATCTATAGCTGGATTATTTTTGCGTAAAGCCAATTGAACAGGTAAGAAATATTTATTTGTGATTCTGTAAATGCACGTAATGAGTTCGAATGTATGAGAATTATGCGTTTATGTCTTTTTATTGTTGTTATTTTCAAAAGTTACGTTATGAATTTGATATTCCGGTGTCTCAGTGGTCTCATTATAAAGTGATACAGAGTTGTTTTTAAAGTTTTTATAGTTTTTTCTTTATTGGTTTAAATAAACGTAAAAATAAAATATAGGTGAATTATATTGCAATTACGTTAAACCTATTTTTTTTAACTTTGAAATTTCTTTTAAAAAAAATTTCCTATATCGAATAATTTGTAGATACATATACATATTATTAAATAACGTTTGTGCATATCACGCATTGTGTAATTTATTCACATTTTTTTTCGTAAGCAAAACCAGAAATTTGTGGAATATATTAAATTTTTTAATCAACAATTTCTAAATATAGACGCTTAAAAACTTGTCTAATTTTTGAAAAACTATGTCTATAGCAAGTTATATGTGGCAGCTGTGTTAGTAAATTTATATTTAAAAAATGAAAAACATTTGCAAATCTGAAAAAAATTCGATTATTTTCACGGGATATTTGTTGAAATTGCTTCAAACCAACAGATGCAAGATGATAGTGAGAAATCTTATTTTACATACAACAAAACTCACTAAAAATTAATCTTTAATAAAGGTAATGTTTTCAGAAAATTCATTATAACTAAATGAATAAGTTTTTTTTATAACAGTTATTTAAATTTCAAAACATGTTATAATCTATCTTCATACTCAAGAACTTAATTTCAGTACCAATAATTAAATATTTTGTAGAATCAGGTTTTCTAAAAAAATAAAATTCTTTCTTAAATCAAACTGTAAAATGTCAAAAGAATTCATTCTTTCAGAAAGTAAAACTTAATTAATTACAACAATTAAGCAAAAAACATGCATTTTAACAAAAAATAAATCTACAATTCATATGTATACGTTTCATATATTTTTAAGAGAGAGAGAGAGATTTATCGTTCTCTACATCTATCGATACATCTATCGTTTTGTAAAAAAGAAAATGTTCCAAAAGAAAATATTCTTTACTATGACAACTGACTATTTATCGACAAGTAATTCTCCGTAAACGGTTCATTCACTCTCAATAAAAACACAGATAAAAAAAAAATTGATTCTCAAAAATCAATCATTTTTCAAAGGTCATAAAATTAACTCATAAGTAACAAATGCAATAAAAAAAAGTCCATCTAAATGTTTTGTAAAATAAATCAAATTAGTTATTCAATTAAATTAATACCTTTATTTTATAAATTTTTGGTGGAAAATTAGAAAAATTGTGTTAAAATCCTTCCCTTAAAAAGTGAGTGAGTGATTTTGGGGTTTATTGGCGCAAGAGCCGATTTCGGCTATACTGCGCCAAACATTTGTTTTAATCTGTGGTCTAGACGGGAAGAGAAAGAAAGAAAGAATGAATGGAATGACAAGAAAGAAGGTCGAAAATAGAGAAGGATCACTAGGGAACCCCGGGTTCATGAAGCCCGTGTTTACCAAAGACAGTAAATCCCATGGGAAAAGGAAACGATCACTAGGGCACCTCGGGATTGTGACACCCGTACTCACCTAAAGAAGGTGAGCCCCCTGAGGGTATTTCCCTTAAAAAGAAATGTACCAAAATTGTAGAATTCAAAAAAATTCCTGATGTAAAGTGAAAAATAATACATAAAATAAACAAATTTATATTTACCATGAAACTATCCCAGCCGGCTTTTCATAATTATGAAACAACTCTGAATAATGCAGAGTTTTTAAAAAATAAAACAATTATATAAAACCTAGCTTGTGACTCACAAAATTAAGATGTACCTAATTTTAAATATTGAGCAATAATTTTCTCTTTCGTTGATGTTTCACAGTAAAAGTAAAAATTAAGTTCATGTTTAACGATAATTTAATATACTTATTAAATATAATTGATAAATAATGTTGTGATACTTTTATTATCTAAAGATATAGAAGAGAAAAGTGATTGACTCGCTCATCGCGAGATCTTTGAAACTATTAGACAGACAGATGTGCAATTCGGCAGACATGTTTCTTTTGTTGGAAAAAGATTTCTTAAAAATGGTTTTAAGAAAATCAAATCACCATAAAGGGTCTAGCGTCGCCTCATTAGCGGACATTTGCTACCCTTCTTGTCATTTTGGAAGCCCAGGGGTGATCAGAATAGCCAGATGGCGTATTCTCTCACGCCCTAAGGCGAAACAGATGTTGAACCGACGCTTGAACTGTTTAATGTCACCATTCCCTTTTCTCTGACACGCAGAGGTGAATACGATTCACCAGATGGTTTTCCTTTTGAGCGAATATTAGAAGGGACACACTTGTTTGGTTGTCATCCATTCTTTCGTTCCCTCGCACTTGTATAGGAGTGTCGGTCTTTTGTGCGGAAGGAATACCAAGGAGTGTATTCCCAGTGTCGAAGAGGCAGGTTGATTTATAGACCCTCCAATGGCTTACGAGGTGCTGCGACATAGATAATCTCAGTCGAGACAGACTTTTGTCCCAGAAGAACCAATGGTGGTTGGGACCAAGACAGAGGGTGCCAGGTGCTGACCTGTGACTTTCTCCAATCAAAAATTATTGGGGGCTTGAAAGAGGCCGGCCCAGGGGGTTTAAGGAGACGGTTTGGAAGGTGGCCGTAATCTTCTGCGAGATCAGCAAAATTCGTTGAGGACTTCTGCGAGACGGAGTGACAGAAACTGCGGAGCAACCACACCAGCTATTGGACTTTTACGATAAGTGGTAGAAACCTGCCATAGGCTGAGGGGCAGCGGAACCAAATATCGGGAAGATCATAGAACTGCGATCCGGGCTTGATATTTTCTCTAGCGAAGGGCTACGGAGCCGCGAAGAATAGATACCATAATAATGTGCGGTGTAAAGTTTCTAATTTAATTTGTAAATAAAATGATATTAGACCAAAGATAAGTGAACCCTCTCGCTCCCCGGGAACTAAGCAAACTTGAGGGTCACGGCATTACAAGGTGTTACAGAGGTGTAAAAGATAATTTACCTATACAGGGGTGTACTCGGGAGAGAGGGTTATATTCTAAAAAAAAGAACGTGGAAAGCCACGCGATAGAAGTGAAACTTCTTTGGCGACGTTGGCCGTAAATGCAGGAACAATTATATTAAACTGCTGAGATAGCTTTAATCAAATAAAATTCGAACTTCATTTATTGTATGAAAATATTTTTATTCAATTTTTTGCATCATCATTTTCCAAGAAAGACACAATAGGTGTGTGGTAACTAAAGTAGGATATAAAAATCCTCGATTGTAGTCAATCGTGAGAAAACTGCATTAATCGTTGTTCCGTATATTGTTTTTCCTTCTCTAGAATCAGTATTCATTGTCAAATTCAGAGTCCGTTTCAAGAATTCAATGAGTGGCTTTGCTTCTTCTGAAGCAAAATTAACATTAAAGTCTCCAGTTAAGATAATCGGTTTTTAATCATCATCGGATCCAATGACTACAGCAGCCTCTGATGTGTACAGCACTAAAACTTTATGGATAAAGATGATAAAAGCTGCGACAGAACTACCTGGTGATTTTTAGACTTTCGCCAGGAATTGCTGCAAGTTTTGCTTTTTTTTCTTTCATGAAACTCTTTTCCTCTTTTTGCATTTGTTCTAGGCTATCTGACCAAAATTTATTTTGATTCAATGGAAATAAAAATTAATATAAACTTAATGCATCACTAACAGAAATCACTGTGTTTGTTTTCAAGACGCTATCCGTAGCGATTCTGGTGCGAATGTTAGTGACAGATACACAATGCCCCAGACACTCCCGTAACGGGAACAGCCATATAATGGTAATATTTTGGGTGCAATTATTCGTTGAAAATGGCACGTTTATTACATAAAAATTACGAAAATACGCCACACGAGTTCGTTACGAGAGTGCCCACTTAATGTCACCAATACCTAAGCGCCTTTCGTCCATAGCAGCAAGATATACTTTTGATACCCCCTTGGCAATCTTCCAACTTTTTCACGGATATGATGCAAGTCACGTGGTGTACTCCCCTCTCTGTTCTCTTTTCCTCCCGCTCGCTATCTCCTCACCATGGCGGCGTTTCGGGCAGATGGGGGAATCACTACTTCCGTTCGCTTTTTCACTGTTACGCAAAACTGGGCAAATTTCCCATTCACTACCGACCGCAGAGAAGTTTCACTTCAAAAATATGTAGACGAAAAATAAAATCCAGGTGTAATTTCTAGGCTAAAACTTAAAAATCCATTGATCTATGGCAGGGGTTTGAGCCCCAAACTCCACCCTTTTAAAATATAAACAAAGGATACTAAAAAAATTTGCATTTTAGTCTTTAAAAATTAAAAAGAATTCAAAAAGTATGCCAACCAGCGAATTTCTTCAAAAATAAGACCGGGGCCGCGGTAACCTAGTGATCAATGTTTCGGATCGTGGCTGGCATCTCATGAGTTCAAGCCCAGTACCATTAAATACCCGCCGTGTAGGGAAGCGATGCACGTTAAATCTGTCGAGAGCTCAAACGTCCTCCCGTTGGTGCGGTGTGGTAGTTGGGAGAGGGGATCTCAGATGTCATCCTCGTCACTTGACCATGGTTCAAAATTATGAGGTCTTTCGCCAAAAGCCCTCGTGAAGCTGAACAGTGCGACGTTAATATTCACTCACTCAAAAATAAGATCCAACTGGAAGATAATCCCCCAGAATGCTCATAATATAAGATTTATTTTAATATAAACCTTATTTAAGATTCCTCCATATAAGGTGTATTAAATTATAAAATAGCAATAATGAATTGTTGATAAATACAATAAGACCCCGTTAACAAGCGAATCTGTTTAATAAGCGATTTTATCACGGCTCCCTGAATCGCTTGTGATATCACTCCAACATAGACGTTAATATTTTTTTCTTCCTGTTTCATACTCAGAAATCTCGGGAGAAAAATAGTATTCCAATTTCAAATTATCATTATCTTTTCGTGAGAGATAAAGTCCTGTGATCCATGAGATAATCTGAACATTCAACCATTTTTAAATCGGTCAAATCGTAGAGTTCATAAAGATTTTTTTTTCGCCGCTGATAAATGATTTCCGTAAAAATTCGAAATATTGTCAATGGCTCAGAGAAAGATATTACATACTCCACGTGAGAAGGCGTCATGTAACTAGAGAATGAAAGCTGTTGTACATCGGTTCCAATGTCACAGCTGTAAAAATTTAAATAAAGCACAATTTTTTTTTTTTTTTTTTTTTTTTTTTTTTTTTTTTGTCTTAGAATTCAGGCTTAACTTGTTAAGTCAAAAGAAGTCATGTAAAAAGATAATTTTTTTTTCCCTAATTTGTGTTAAATTAACAACGTGTGTAAGAAGTTCATGTTAAAACAGAAACGAGTGTACAATGAAAGTGTAGAAAAACGATTTAAATTATAAGATTCAGAAGTCCTCTTAAAAAAAAAAACTAGTTTCGTTTTTTAATATCTTATCTCCAGATAACATGACTTGACTTCTTACCTGGTTTATTTTTCTACCTATTTGTAACTATTTATCTCATTTCCTGTAGACAGATAAATTTTTCCTGAAGTTTCGAATTCCCTAAGCCTTAAAGGAAACCCAGTAAATATTTCGAATGTCTATCAAAATGCAGAAACAAATTTACTCCCTACGAGCGTTACATGAATTCATTTTCTAAAGATAGCATGATGTCCATAATAAACCTTTATATATGTATGTTCTCATTAAACTGCAATAAAATCTTTTAGAATAATTGTTTAAAAAAAATTTTAAGCGGAACCGTAACCTAAATAAGTGCAAATATCATTTTATGCGGAATTAGAGATGGTAATTGAACACAAGATAATCATCGTAAGAAAAAAAAAAATACGAATCGGAAAAGAATATTTGTATATGTCAACATTTTTCTTCTTACATTTCAAAATATCAATCTATTACCAAAATATCTAAAGCTGTGTTCTTCAAACTTTTTCAACTCAATGAACCCCTAGAACTATAGAATGTGTTTCCGTGGAACCCCTAGAACTATAGAAAGTATTTCCGTGGAACCCCTAGAACTATAGAAGTTGTTTCCGTGTAACCCCCCTAGAACTAGAAAGTATTTTCGTAAAACCCTATTCCACACACACTTAAAAGAATATATATTTAAATAATATTTCAAATAGATCAACATCTTATAGGTACTCTTTTTAAAGGCAAAAAAAAAAAAGTATTGCATCTATTATTGAAAATTTTAATATAATTTACTCATTTACAATATTAATCATTGATCCAAATGTCACCCACCCCTGCATTATCTTTAGTAACTTGATTTTTTCACACAAACTGTCGATTTCTAGGCCTATTGAAATTAACACTGCAATCGGATTACATATTCTGAGAAATATTTTTCACTTATACACATTTTTCTGAATGGCATTAAAATGTTTAGAGAAATACTGTGTACTTTTTACAACATAAGATTTAGGAGCTGTTCTTACTTAAATTTAGAGTTTTGACATCAAATTTGATGATAGGTCCATAAGTTCTTCCCTCGCCCTTATTGTAGGTGTTTTCTCAATAAATGTCAAAAGGTGCATTTTCTATTGAAAAGCCGTTTAGTTTTGCAAGACATTGTACTAAAGAGTATTCAATTATCTCGTGGAACCCAGAATAGTAGACCAATGAAATATTTACAAAAAATCTAGTAGGTAATATATAAAAATAAAACATTTTAATATTTTTCATTATGCTATAATAAAAGTTTAAAAAGTATTGAAAAATAATGTTATTATGAGAGATAAAATTTTTACAGTTTCTTAATGACAGGGATAAATAAGCATTAAATGTTAGTGGGTATATAAACTTCATAGAGCATGTGAATCCATTTTGCATACACATTTATAATTTTCTTTTTACTGTGACTCGTGGAACCCCTGAACACAGTTTGAAGATCATTGATCTAAAGCAATTAAAGAACTTCACAGCAAAATTAAAAGGATTGTCTTATTAATTTCATTCAAGTACAATTCAAATGCACCAGTTTTATGCGTCTCTGAGTTATTTCTACTAACATATTTAAAATATTGAAACCAAATGCTTTCGCTTTATATTTATATATATATATTCACATTATATATAAACAAAAGTCATTTTAAATTGGCTAAATTCATGTGACGTCATAGTCACATGATAATTGCAATCACGTATTTCCAGCCAATCAGTTCATGCACTTCATTGTTACCAACTTTTGCCTAAAGAAATTTTTCTTTTACGGAGCACATATTTGTCAACAATAATAATCTACATAAGTAAGCAAAATGCACTTGATTTAAAAATATACGCATAATATGATATTTTTTTAATTTTTGAAAAACACTTTTTGAAGAATTTTAAGGTTTGAACATTTTTAGCCAATCATCAAACTTGAAATTGTATTTGAATTTTTGAAACAAATACAAGTCTAACCTCAGTTTTGAGTTCATTGGAGAACACATGATTACCTTTATCACGTGATTGTTTGTTTTATTTAATTATGATTGTTTTACAATCTAACCTCAGTTTTGAGTTCATTGGAGAACACATGATTACCTTTATCACGTGATTGTTATGAATTTAACCCAATGAAAACTAAACGTTTTAATTTCCAATGTTTATAGTGTTACATTGATCTGGGTTCGAGGATCTTATGCAAATCAGTCGCAAAGAACAAGGCAGTTCTTTAGGAGCGATGGAAATTTATCGTCGAGAAAACCTATCCTTGAAATATAGGACTCGTCTGTAAAATTCGCAGAATAAAATATCAGAAGGTCTTCACACCTACAGCGCTCAGACACAACTATCAGTGTCTAAAATACACGTATGTAAAAAATTATTCACAAGCACTGCTCGTCCTATTCAACCGCCGAGCTAATCGCTAGACTTCACGGTCAAGGCAAGACTATCAAATCGCTAGTCAAAACAAGATCATCTAATCTTTAGTCAAAAACAATACTGACCAATTTTTGGTAAGCATCTCTATTTATAGGCCTCGCGGATTTTTCGAGAAAGATCCGCTTGCGTCATAGGTCTTGAAATTAGTGAATTTCTCCACTAATTTCCAGAAGAATCCATAGCGTCACAAACTCGCCGAACTGGTTGCCAAAAATGATGCCAACTTGACTCTACCGCCATGATTTCGCCAATTTCCCATTAAATCGACATTATAACGTAAGGGACGGCGTTGCTTGCGAATATTACAGTTTTAACATAAAATAAATATAACATTAATATAAATGCATTACACATCCAAAAATACAAATTATTTACACTATTTTACACAAAATTCGTAACAATAGTTTATAGTTAGGTATATCAGTTAGTTTAATACTGAACTAACATTCGTCGAAGTTTCTGAAAATTCATGAGCAAATTTGATACACAAGTAGAGAAATATTACATTTTAAGCTTAATTATTTTTTACTAATTACGAGATATATTGAGTTCTGAATTTAGCCCTTTCCATTCTATAATGGTGTCCCTATTGCCCATGCGCGAGGCTTATAGCCGGAGGATAGTGAGAATTCGGGACTAGATTCCACAGAAATTAGTATAATTGGGAAAATACTAGGGCTTACTGCTCATTAAATTCAATTGAATCTCACCCTATCCTTGTTTGTTCGTGTGTGGGAGTTGAAAGGGTGAAATGTCATCTCAGAAGTCGTCTCAATCCCCTGATTAAAGTCACTGCCTGCCGGCCATCTTGAATTCGTGCACTTAATTTTAATCCAATGGATGTTTTATTTCCCTCCGCAAATTTAAACTAGAGCATCAATTTCGACGCAATCCAGTGCATCGGAAAGAGTAAAAAAATAGCAAAGGCGAAATCACATTTTGTTTTCCCCTACGATATTTGAAAATATTTCTAAATATTTATTAAAAATCTACAAAGAAATATTTAAAATATAAATATATTTTTATTTAATAGAATCTTTTAACTTTTTCTAGATGTCTCTTTATATTCAAATATCGGAGGAGAAAAAGCAATTACTCAGAAACTTTCATTGTTTTCTTACTATTTTCTTCTTCAATGGTTCAACAGCCCTGGCCTTCTCCAGGCATCTCTACTTTTGGCAACTGTTTTCCAGTTTTTGACCTTTAAAATATTTAGGTCTTTTTTGACAGTCAATCCATCTTAACGGGGGTCTGCCCCAAGGTCTATTTCCCATGGGCTTTGCCAGAAAGATTTTCTTGCAGCAACGATCTTCATTCATTCGAGCCCATCTAAGTCTGTAATTTGATGAATTTTACAATACCAGGTTCTTATTTTTTTAGATGCAGTTTATTTGGTTTGAATATATGCGATACACTTTAAGTTTAGACAGTGGCGTAACATACACCCCCACAACCCCCAATTCGCTGGAGGGGGGGGGGCAAACCTATGTTATATTATGGTTTTACAATCCTTTGTAAGATCCGGCTAGGAGGCCCAGAACCTGACTTTGCATGAGGGCCCTAATATTTTCCGTTTCACCACTGGGTCTGAGGAAGAAAAGAGATTTTTCATAGGATTAACATTATGATCACGAATTCAAAATGGCGCGTTGATTTTATTTTTTTATTAATGTCACACTCTATAACAACGCAAAGCCGGACGTAGTTTTTGACCTTGGTCAAGTGACAGGGACAACTTCTGAGCTGGCACTCCACTCTCCAAACTTTTACACCAGTACTTAGCATATAAATTATTCTTTTCTCTCAATAAGCCCCCAGATACGTACAAATACGTTAAAAGGGGGGAAATGATTTTAATTTGATGTATTACTTTTCCGAACTGTTTCTCTCAAACCATGGGTTTGAGTCCTGGTTCTACTGAAGACACGTTGTGAAGAGGATGATGCACACATTAGTCGAGGTTCAAAGTGCTCACGTTGGAGAAGTGTGGAAGTTGGGAAATGAGGTATTTTTTCAGGTATCATCTTCATAACTTGACTAAGGTTCAAAATTACGGGGTCCGTCGCATACAGGCCCCTTAGTTTATAGTTCTAAATCTTTTTTGTGGGTGAGCTTAGCCCCAAATCCCAGCAATTCTATAGTAGCTTTGTAGTGTGTTTATTAACAGTGAATCAATCAGACATTAAGCATCATACATTAAGTGTATATTAAATTGATTATTAACGCTTTTTATAAATGTAAAACATTGAATTATAAAGGATTCAGTGGCGTAATGGAGAATATTAGCCCCCCCCCTGCAAAATCAGGTTTTGGGCTCCAAGCCCAAATACGTACTTGGCGTTAGTCAGGCCTTGGGCCCCCTAAAATCGCTGCCCCTCCTTGAAACGCGAGGGTGTACGTTACGCCACTGAAAGGATTCCAGTTGAACGATAAAATATTAGGATTTTTTTCTTTAGTAAGAGTAATATTTTATAATAATTCTATGGAATATATCTCTTACGAATTCCTTCTATCTGAAAGCGTCCAGAAATAAATTTTCAGCTTTCTACAGCCAAAATTTTTAAATACCTACAATCAGTATTTGCTACTAATGTACTAAATGTATGACACATTCAACAATAAAACTTTATTATTTTCTTTTGATCTTTAAAACTTTTTAGAAATAGTAGTTATTTAGATAAATATTCAAAGAGATAACAAAGTTTAGAATTATTTCCCAGCAATAATTAATTCAAAATTTTTTTTTTCTCATTACATATATTTCATTTTTTTTATGAATCACATACTTAAAGATGCATACCAGAAAAATAATTTAAGTTCTGAAATATTTATAGAATTTTGTAATATGCATTAGATTCGTTTGATCTGTTTGTAAATGATTAAGCTCGTTAAAAGATATTTCTTATTCTATTAAAAACAAAAACGTTTATACATTTACGAAAGTAATTGTTTTTTTTTTTCTGTACATAAACCCAGTTAATGTGATCTACGTTTTTTTGAAAAAAATTTTGCGCATAATATTTTTAAATAATAACTCTAAATGTACATTTTGATATTTTAAATAATTGTTCTGTGTTACAAAATTGGAAAATGAAATATAAATATCAGAATTTTGAACAACCTAAATTTATGTAGAGCATGAAGTTTCGTGCAAAATTAATATTCACATTACCAAAATATTTAACAGTAACACGTCTGGAAAATAGTCCCAGCATTATTCATAACTATAGAACTACTTTAAATCTGTGAATTACTGAAGCTTAAAAGTTTGTACGGTTAATTTATAATGAAAGGGAAAATATTCTCATAGAATATAAACTAATAGCTTTTTTGATTGATGCTCAAAAATAGTCTTAGCGAATTACCAAACACTAAGCCTACATGCTCCTGTAAGTAGACGATACAAACAAAGAAATCTCCCATCATGCTTTGCTCTGTTTCACACATCTGACAACCTATGACTGCCGTCAGCCACCTTGTATCGGGGAAACACAAATTTTGCTAATTGGAAACCACAAAGATATAAAAGTCTGATTTGTAGGGAGAGAAGAGGGTTAAAAACATTAGCATGTGCAGCGAGCTGATCATAATTGTATCGCGATTCTAAGCGTAATTATAGGAATATCTATCATTGCAAATGGAGCTGCAATATAAACGCCAATCATAATGTTATGAGTAGTAAGTTAATTAAAAATTAATAAGCTATTCTACATGTGTAGTTTCTATTTTTATACTACGACAGAAATTACTCAGAACTCATGAAGGAAAGTTGAATCAATTTGTAATACCTTTTTGGCAACGATTGCTGGTTAATTTGCGCATCGTCTGCTCGTATTCTTAGAAAGCATAACATTCGAACTATTATGTTTCTATAAGATACGTTTCTATATATACGAACTATTTTGTTAATTGTTTTAAATACCTTGTTCTTTAGAGTCTAAATTGTATCAGTTTAAAATGGCTTTTCAGCCTTGAATGTTTTCTAGTTCGAATAAAAACTTACTGTTTTTCATTTTTAGAATATTGATAAAATACATTTGTTCTATTTCAGTACAGTCCAAACGTTCTTCGTATTATTAATTTTAACTTGTTTGGTCTGTATATTTCTTGTATAATACTAACAATAATACACAGGGTGTCTACAAATTAGTTGGGCAAAAAGAATTATTTCTTGTAATTTATAGGGAGGGGGGGGGGAATAAAGTACTTATTGTAAGATAGAGAAATAGTTCAAATTTACCATTATCGCAAATGTTTGATGTAGCTTCCTTTCGTTTCGCAGCAAATGGCCCATCCGTAAATTATTTCTTGCAGTAGATTTTTCAGCATGTTTACGTTGATCAAATTGACTGCAGTGTAGATTCTTGATTTCAATTCAGGAATGGATGCAGAAAATGGTGATCATTTACAAAAGTTCATACACTAAAATCCAGTGGTGAAAGATCTGATGATCGTGATGGCCACTAAATAACACCTCCACGACCAATCCAAACTGGTACCTCAGCATTGAGGTAAGATTGAGTCACTGCATGACTAGTGGTCGTCATGACTTGAGTAGTTGCAGCATGAGTCGTTGTGGTAGTGATAAGGCGCACCATCCTGTTAAAAAATATAAACTCCTCGCAATTTTTCTTTGATAATTGGCATAAGGAAAATTTGTAGCATGCCCAGGTAAATAATTCCTGTAACAGTCTTTTCAACGAAGAAAAATAGACCAAAAGCATTCGAGGAACTCACTGTACAAAACACGCTTTCTGTGTGAATATTCCTTTCATCTTCTAGGACAGTGTTTGACAAAATGTGGTACGTGTACCCCCGGGGGTACGGGAAGAGTTTGCTGGGTGTACCCGTAGTACCGGACGTTTGGTGGGAATATACATTGCACCGTGCTTAGCTGCAACAAATTCTATGTTCTGATGGGTCAAGCCAAGACGGTCTTGTGAAGTGATCCGGTGTGACACGGTGGGAATGTATACCACTCTTCATTATAAAGACAACTTACTTCGTTAATAGTCACTTCTCCAGGCTCCTGTGTGTTTTTTGTTTTTGAGCGCTTATAAACTATTTCCCTGATTTAAACAGAAATATTGAATGGATAAGATATCCATATTTAACATTAACACACCATCCATGCCAAAAGATTTGTTGCATGCCGAAGAAAAGTAGTTGTTGGAATTGGCTTCCGACGGATTCTTGAAAAATAAATATAAGGAGTGTACTTTAACATCATTCTGGTTACAAATGCAACATGTGTGTCCGGTTTTAATAGAAAAAGTTCTGAAATACATCTTGCCTTTTCCAACTTCATATTTATGTGAAGCTGCTTTTTCAGCATTTGTAGACATTCAGTCAAAATTACCTGCGGCGATTGGTATCACCTATATGGTGCGGCACCAAAAATGATACCTGTTCCTGTGGATTGCACTAGGTCTGCAAAAAGATGAAAAATACCGATCAGAGAGGAGAAAAAATATTCCATAAAAAACTCGTTCACAAATTGAGAAGTTCGACTCATACTTGATACATCTTAATTGAGAACAGACGTTAGATTGAAGACAATCAAGGAAGCTCAGCCCATCTGGAAGATTAAGGAGATCAATGAACAGATGCGATTTGATTGGAATCCATTCCGACGTTCTAAGAGATAATCTTGAAAGGAATTATCTGACTTCTCATGCTTATAAGATTAGTTATACTATCATTTTCCCAAGTTATAATCACTGTTATGAATAGGGTGAACCCTTTAATTGAAGATGCGATATTATTCACATACCCGCCCCCATTCCATCTCTATTGAATCCGGAAATTGGAATGCATCTATTTATTCTGCATTTCGAAGATAGAAGCATTTAATTTTTATATGGATTTCTTTTCCTTCTAGTTTAGTGCATTGATGAACTAGAGAGAACAATTTAAATTAAATAAAACACGAATAAGTGTTATATCAGAGATTATTTTGCTTAATTTTGTGTAATTGACTCCTTTCGGTGGCAACACATCGTACCATTAGCGTGGTAGTCGTGGACTCTAATTTCGTGAACGACCATATGGCTGTAGTAGCCGAGTGTTCATAGTCACGAACTAGTGGTCAGAGTCACAAACTTACTACTGGCCATGTGCTGTAATTTGGTTTGATTTTAATTTACGTCACACTTTGAAAAGCAACACAAGGGCTATTGGCAACGGACTACGTAATTTGGAACCATAGTTTAGTAACAAGGATGATACTAAGATGGTGCCTTTCCTTTCCTATTGGCGACGCACTACGTAATTTAGAACCATAGTCTAGTAACAAGGATGACACCAAGATGGCACCCTTTCTTTCCTATTGGCGACGGACTACATAATTTGGAACCATAGTCTAGTAACAAGGATGACACTAAGATGGCACCCATCATTTCCTATTGGCGACGGGCTACGTAATTTGTAACCATAGTCTAGTAACAAGGATCTCTATGATGGCACCCTTCCTTTCCTATTGGCGAAGGACTACGTAATTTGGTACCATAGTCTAGTAACAGGGATGACACTAAGATAGCACCCTTCCTTTCCTATTGGCGACGGACTACATAATTTGGAACCATAGTCTAGTAACAAGGATGACACTAAGATGGCACCCATCATTTCCTATTGGCGACGGGCTACGTAATCTGGTACCATAGTCTAGTAACAAGGATGGCACCCTTCCTTCCTGTTGGCGACGGACTACGTAATCTGGTACCATAGTCTAGTAACAAGGATGACACTAAGATGGCACCCTTCCTTTCCTATTGGCGACGGACTACGTAATATGGTACCATAGTCTAGTAACAAGGATGGCACTAAGATGACACCCTTCCTTTCCTATTGGTGACGGACTACGTAATCTGGTACCATAGTCTAGTAACAAGGATGGTACTAAAATGGCGCCCTTCCTTTCCTATTGACGACGGACTACTTAATTTAGAACCACAATCTAGTAACAAGGATGGTACTAAAATGGCGCCCTTCCTTTCCTATTGGCGACGGATAACGTAATTTGGTACCATAGTCTAGTAACAAAGATGACACTATATATATAGCACCCCTCCTTTCCAAACTACCACACCATGCCAAAGGTAGAACCGTGAGCGTGTAGCAGCCTTCTACACGGCGGGTCTTCAGTGGCACGAGGGCTTGAACTCATGACACGCCCGCCAGGAGTCCTTGATCATAACCACTAGGCTGCCACGACCGACAATGGAATGTTAAATTATGTCGAAGTGAAAATTCAAAAACTTACACTGAATATTTCGCGATTTTACGGTGGCGCATAATTATGAACAGAGATATATATGTGTTATAAACAAAATAATTAACATTGGTATCAGGATATTTTTCTATCTGGAAATATATGTTCAAAGTTTGGGATCTGCTCTTGGAAACTAGGCCAGCGATTTACTACTGATGTTTCGCGAGAAGGTGGTGAATGTGCCATGGAAAAAGTTAAAAAATTAAGGAACAAGTTAAACGCACAGAAAAGAGAACAAACTTTTTTAACACGCTTTTATAAGTTTCACTTGCATGTAACGGAATCTTGGAACTCGATTTTCACCCACTTAAAAAGGTCAGATTAATTCGAAATTTTGCACACTTGTCAAGGCCCGATGACAATACAATAATTTCATATTTTTGTTCCATTGTCCTCATCAGGATCGTCAGGAATTACGATAATCAGTTTTGGCGACAATTAAATACATTACTTCCAGATTTGGCGACTAATTCCAGATTTAGTGACTAAAAGAAAAAGGTGTAACCCTACAGCGAGTGTTTTTAATTAATACACTGTTGTTTATAAAAATAAAACAAACAAAAAAAGTGTTCTGTATGTGAGAAAGTGGAGAGTGGTGTGTGTTATGAATTTCCTACTATAATATAAACATTTTTCTGAAAATGAAAATAAAAAAAATAGGCTCGTGATGTGAAAAAAATAATTTATGTTCTAACTGCTAAATATTTTTTTTTTATTTTTACAAAGCGATACGATTAGAAGTGATTATACGAATTAACATTATGGCAATACGTTTAAAAGGTGAGAATACGATTGACACTTAATATTACCATGTTTTTAATAACTCGCTTTCTTTAGTGTCTGTCCGGGTGGAATTTTGTAATTGATTTTAAACTGTGTGACTTTCCGATGAGCTAGAGACTTGAAATTTGGACCATATCTCAGAAGTAGATGACAATGCATGAAAATGTGAAAAAAGAAGAAAAAAAACGAAAAGGAGGAATTTTATACTTTTTAGTCCGTTATAAAAACATGTGGTACATCAAATTTTTGATGTGTAACATCTTTACTCTCGGTTGCTGGATATTTGTTGGAGTGATTTCGTGAAAAGGGACGGAAATGCGTAACAGGAAGTCGGGGGAAGCGCGCGCTCTTTGATTTGACCAATTCAGCGCCTTGGGGTGTCTCTTCGCTAGCCTCGACGCCCGCCTACCAGCAAGTCTTCTTAGACATCATCCAGAATAAACTTGTGACTCTTACGCTCAAATGTCAAAGTCTCAGGGCTCGTTGTGTATGAAATCTGAGGATATATTTATGTGTAAACTATATATTAACAATTATATTTCTTGTTAAGCGTCTGACAAAGCTCATCATTCTTTAAAAAAATAGATGGAATTATTATTGATATTTAATATTATAATAGATTTTTAATTATAATAGATTGAAAATTAAAAAAGTAATATGGAATTATTTAAATAAATATTTAAGTGCTTATTATTTTCATACTTTGAGGTTAATTCCTGTCACTGTCAATATAATATTTTTAATTGCGTTTAAAAAAGATTTCTCGATTAAAAAAACTAATTAAGTAAACGGGTATTTTTAATTTAAAATATTAAAATATTATAATATATAAATTTAGAAATATTAATTTCTAATTTTTAAGCATGCGCTTGACGGTGTCTCTTCACTACCCTCGTCTGGGGGTTCAACTGTAGTAGCAATTAAGACGCCCGCCTACTGCACATACCAGCAAATCTTGTCATTTTGGTGGTCGTATACATTTCTCCGAATCAAACAGTTAAAAAAAATTAAAGATTTCCTGCATTTTGTACTTTTACCGCATACCGTAGGTGGTTCTGCTGTTTTTTTTAAAAAACTATCACTCGCTTCCCATGATTTTGAGTGGTGATTTTTAACGTTAACTTCAGTTTGCCAGAAGCTGAGCCGCTCATAGCTTTTCTGAAAGATGAACTCAAGCTCGAAATGAACACTAATCGAAATGTTTCGACAACTAACAGTGGTACTGTTATTGATGCCGTTTTTCAACTACTTTTAAATACTTTGAAATCACAAGAATACATGTGTCATAATTTAGTTTTCATAAATCTATCGTCTCCGCTCTTCCCCAAATTGAACAATAATAAATATTTTTGATAAAAAACTGCATTACTCCTAGTGTTAATTAAATAAAATTTTCATTAAAGATATAATACTATAGTGTCGGGTGCAATTTCGGAATTGAAAGAAGTTAGAAACTATAACAATTGATACATTAAAAGAACACCCCACGCTTTTACCCCAATGACATTCATTTTCTCGTTCATCATTTTATTCTTATATTAGGAATTATTTTTTTACTTTTTAGTTCGATTCAGTATAAAGGCGTGTTCTTTAGTTTTTCTAAATTATAATTTTTAATTGAATATTTATTGTTTTAACAAATATAAAAATCGATATGTTTAGTAAGTTGTGGTTACGGACTCGTGGCCGGTGTCATGAGTTCGTGTCCTAGAGCGACTGAAGATCTGCCGTGCAGAAGGATTGATGCATGTTCAATGTTTCGTGGCTTTCTGTTCTCCCGTTGGCGTGGTGTGGAAGTTCGGAGAGGGAGATGCCAGGCAAGGGGTCTTCCTCATGACTTGACCGAGATTCAAACTTGCGAGGTCTGTCGCCAATAGCCCTCCTGTTGCTTTACAGTGCGAAGCTAATATAACACTCTCTGATCAGAAAAGGAATAAAGTTTGTGATATTAAATTTAAAATGGAGTTGAATGACTGGATAAGTTTTTTTTCCCCTTTTAATGAAGAATTCGGCTGTTCAATGAAAGTCATTTGTAAGGAAAATTATTCCATTTCGTATACATTTATTCTTTATAGACAGCAGATATTTTTTTTAAAAAAAGCAATTTTAAAAAACAGTTTCGAGATTTTAAAATATACTTATGGACAAAAAAAATTTAGCGCACCAAGAAATAATTGCGGGATCGTAACGAAACGTGGCATGTAAGTACATGTCGGGGAGATATACAAATGATTAGAAATGCAGCGTGATTGCGCATTACGTATAGCCGGTAGAGGGCGTTTAACGTCGTTCTCCGTGGAGTATAAAACAGATAACCAAAGCTTGATTGAGTGTGCTGGATCGTTTACAAAGGAAGGGCCGAGGTAGACATGCCATTATGCCGTTTTCGAAAACAATAGGAGCAGCTGTCGCAGTTTGAGAGGGGAGGGGGAATCATCGGCATGATGGAAGCTGGGTGGTCAGATAGGCGAGTAACTCGGTAATTAGGCCGCTCTGATTGTGTTGTGAGGAGGTGTTGGGACCAGTGAATCCGAGAGATGTCATTAACACGACCAGGCTCAGGACGCCCTCGACAGACCAGTCGTCGAGAAGAACGCCAAATCGTAAGAAATGCACGCGTACAGCCAACTGCTTCATCGGCCGCCATCCAGGCACAGGTAGCATCTTCACTACGTGCCCCTATGTCTTCTCGAACCATACGAAGGCGCCTGACTGAAGGACAATTGGGATCGTGGCCACCATTACGTGTGTTACCCTTGACGCCCACCCATCGACGCCTCCGTTTGGAGTGGTGCCGCGCACGAGGAAACTGGACTGCAGCGGAATGGAACCAGGTCGTCTTTAGCGACGAATCCAGATTCAGTCTCAGCAGTGATGACAATCGTGTTCGTATGTGGAGACCCCGTGGTGAACGCCTCAATCCTGCCTTTGCTTTACAGCGACACACCGCTCCCACAGCTGGTGTGATGGTATGGGGGGTCATTGCCTACATTACACGGTCACACCTAGTATTGATCCGTGCTACCATGGCAGCCCAGTGGCATGTCCATGACATCCTGCAACCACATGTGTTGCCCCTCATACAACGGCTCCCAGGAACCATTTTTCAACAAGACAATGCTCGGCCTCGCACATCAAGGGTGTCAAAAGACTGTCTCCAAACTGTTACTACCCTTCCTTGGCCTGTCCGATCCCTAGATTTGTCTCCAATCGAGCATATCTGGGGTCATTTGGGACGGCGAGTTGGGCATCCCACGATTTTGAACGAACTAGAGGCAAAGTTACAGCAAATATGGAACGAAATGTCTCAAGACATCATACAAAACTTGTATGCCTCAATACACGATCGTATCGCACCGTGCATTCACGCTAGATGAGGTTCAACAGGGCATTAAATCCTCCGTTCTTTTGCCTTTTTCTCTGAAATAAATGATCCTTTTTGATTTTCTAATCATTTACTTATATCAAAGTAGTCATGACATGTAAAATTTAGTTTCATTTTGACGACTCCTTCTTGGTGCGCTAATTTTTTTTGTCCATGAGTGTAATTTGCTTGCACTTGTCATATATTAAACAAGATTTAAAGTATGTTAAAATAAATGAAAGCATTTGAATAAAATAATCAAAGCAATAAAATTCAAAACATATATTGTCGTTTTCTTTTATAAAAGTATTAAAATCATCTGATGTTTTTACTTTTTATCTCTGTTTTATTTTTATAAGTTTGAAATACTAAGAAACCTAGAAAAATATTTTTTTTTATCCTACACCCGTCTTCGGCATCTCTGCCATTAGTCGACGAGCAGCCCAATAAAATGATGACGAAGCATAAAAAGAATTAAAATTTGTCTCCGTAGAGTTGTCTACAAAACACTTTAAAACAATAGGGCAGTGTCTGAGGTGGTCGCCATCCATTTCACCCTGGTTGCACAGAGGGCACCAAGCAGAATCCTTTAGTCCAATGCGATGTAAATGCCTTTGCTAGTAGTCATGTCCGGTAAGTAGACGAAAGCACGCAACTCCAACAGATCGAGGCAGGGAACTGGGAACTCTACCACTTTTGTTAAGCAAGATATTCCACTTTTTACCTGCAGCTGCTTCACCATACAGGGAGACTCTATTAATTTTCAGTTTACTGTAAATGATTCTTTTGATATTACGCAGAGGCAAAGGAGAATCAGGTTGGGACATGAGAGATCCCCTTTAGCAAGCCTATTTGCTTTCTCATTTCCAGAAATGTTACAGTGGCTGGGAATCCACTGGAGGGCAATGGTTTCTCTAGACTTCCCAAGTTCAGCTAATTTCCTTCTACAGGAATTCACTAGAGCGTTTTCATTATATCTTGAGTTTATTAGAGACAAAATGGCAGCTTGAGAATCGATAAAGAATACAATATTAGGTTCAGATATTAAGCTTTCCAATTTATCAATCGCAAATGAAATTGCTGCTATCTCGCCATCAAAATTGTCACAACACTTTCCAACAGGAGAACTAATACTGACAGCACTTGAAAAGGCTCCAGCACCAGCATTTTTAATAGCATCTTCTGCTGAACCATCTGTGTATACATGGAACCATTTTTCAAGAGGATATCTGTAATGTATAGTAGCAAGGGCAGCACTTTTTAAGTCACTTTGTATAGAAAATTGTTTACCAACACTCCAAACAAGATCCAGGTGGCTCTCTAAAGACATCTGGCACATAATAGGGTTAAGTGCCTGTGGGAAAACTTGGCGGTTGGGTGTAGAAATATCGAAAGTATCATAAAGATCATGAACAGTTGAAAGGAAAGACTTATGAGTTTTTAATCTTTCATTTGTGGGTCTATAATAATATAGGAAATTGTTTCTCCTCAAGATCTTTTCAACCAGGTTCAGTGCACTTCTTTGACTCCTTTCACTCAAAGGTTCCAAATCTGTCTGGAGTTCCATTGCAGCTATAGGGGTTGATTTGGCCCCACCAGTGATTAAACGCAACATGCTGTTTTGGAAAAGATTAAGCCTGTTTTTAACAGAATCAGAGGCAGTTATTAAAACCTCATTTCCATACTCAACAACAGGTCGCACATAACACTTATAGGCTGTACACAAAACATCTTGAGTTGAGCCCCAAGTTACACCAGCTAAACGCTTCAGCAGCTTAGATCTTGAGTAACATCTATCAACAGTTGAATTTATATGCTTCTTCCATGTTAATTTAGGGTCTAAATGAATGCCCAAATAAACAGTGTCAAATGTTCGAGATAGAACTTTTTTTATTGTACTGAAGTTGGATGCCATGGTGTTTAGTACTGAGAGAAAACAACTGAAAGGTGGTCTTATCAGTATTAACGGTCATATTGTTCTCAAAAGACCAAAAGTAAAGAACGTGTAAAGCCACACTCTCCAAGCCAGAAATATCAGATCCTGTAGCACTCATCACCATGTCATCAGCAAACAATAAAATATTTATACCTAGAACAGATTTAGGAATAAGATCTATCAAATCGTTAATCATTAGATTAAAAAGAATTGGGCTCAGTACTGCTCCCTGAGGCAAACCCTGTTTGGTCTGCCTAAAGCCAGACAAAGTATGGCCATACCTAACGCTAATAAATCTTTATTCAAGAAAACTCTTAATCCATTTATATAGATTGCCAGAAATGCCACATGAGATCAGCTTTTTAAGCAATCCAGATCTCCAAACTCTATCAAATGCATTCTTAAAATCCCCAAACACAGAAAGGGTACTTTGTTTTCTCTGAAAGCCATCCTTTATCTCTTGAGATAAGCGGACAATTTGTTCAGAAGTGCACCTATGCCTCTGAAAACCAGCTTGCCTTTCAGAAATTATTCCAAATTTGTCTAGAACATACAGTAATCTGTTAGCACAATCATTCTTTCAGTTAACTTACACATTATATTTGTAAGAGAGATTGGACGGTAGCTGTCTATATTTTCCTCGGGTTTGTTAGGTTTGATAATTGGTACTATTATAGCTTTTCTCCAAGCACTTGGCAAGCCATATTCTTCCAGGTCTGATTAATAAATGCCAACAAAGTCATTTTAGCAGAGTCCCAAATTTATAAGAAACTCGGGCAAGATTCCATCAGGGCCGGCACTCTTGCCCTTCACCAAGGTACTAATACCATTTCTCAACTCTTCTAAATTAAAGTCATCATTAAAAAGTTGTTGAAAATCTGCTGAATTGTTTTGTTGAGGTTTCAGATCACTTTTTAAAATTAGGTTTGTAGTTGCTTACCCTTGCATAGTGCCCGTAAAAGGCACTAGAGATGTCCTTATCAGAAGTAAGTTCTTTAGAACCTTTCTTTATAGGTTCATTTCTTAAAAAATGTTTATTGTTTAACTGTGAAAGAAATTTATGAGCCTTCACTCCATCTCTTCTGAAGTCCAATTTTTCTAGGAAATTTTTATATGTAGAACGTTTAGCTTCAATAATTGATTTCTTGAACATAGCCTGTGCCTTACGCAAAGCTATGCAGTCCTTACTAAACCCAGTGTTGCGAGCGAGCTCTCTTGCTTTATCTCTGTCTTTCTTAAGTTTTTGTAAGTTTTCATTCCAAAAAGGGGTATATTTCTTTTGCTGTCCTCTTGGGACACAGAGAGGCCCATTTCAGAACAGCAAGTGTAAAAAGTCTTGAAGAATATTCAAAATTTGGCATAACCAAAGAGTCGGTCAAAACTTCGTTAGTAAGGTTTTTAAATTTGGCCCAATTTGCCTTTTTCAGGTTCCAGTAGGTTCGTCTAGGCTCCCTATAAGAAGGTCCATATTTTACAATACTCGAAAGTAGAATTTTATGCCCAGGACCGCCTGGACTACCAAATAGTTTATGTTGGACTCTATCTGACAAAGCTGGGTGTGTCAAGAGCAAATCGGGATGAGAGACACCTCCGCTGTAAGACAAGCATGTTGGAGAATTTTCTTCATTTTCAATAAAATCGATAGGATTTGAGTCGATAAGATTCTCAACTATGCTACCAATACAGCTTGTCGCCATATAACCCCAGCGAGTTGATGGTGCATTAAAATCTCCAAGGATAAGGGATTTGCTATCCCAATTAAGCAGAATACTATCAAAGTCAGGCTTATTATTTGGAGGATTGTACAGGAAGAATACTCTAATTGGTGTATCTTGTCTCCAAATATGCATTTGTACAAATTCTAATTTATCATCAGTAGTCATCTGGCGGGAGGCAGTTAATTTTGGTTTTACGGAAAGTTTGACCAAAAAAAAAATAATGCCAGAAGCAATTTTGTCTTGGGCTCTTTAGCACAAATTTCTGGTAACCAGTTAAGTTAAAATATTCCTCATTATCTGTGGCAACACCACACTCAACAATGCCCATAACGTCTAAATCATTATTTAAAACAATAGTCTTCAATACATCCGATGTTTTTACCTTTTTTTTATCTCTGTTTTATTTTTATAAGTTTGAAATACTAAGAATCCTAGAAAAATAGGTTTTTAGTTTATTTTTTAAATACGCATAAGAGTTGAAAGAAATGAAATTAATTAAAGTCCCAAAAAGTCTTAATGAAAATAAAATTTAATTAAAATTATTAAAAGTCTCTTATAACTTAAAAGAATAAGAACATTAAAAAGAATTACATTTTGTTATTGAAGTTAAGAACAAGTAAAGCCTAACTCCAAAAAATTCGACCTACTAGATTACTCATACGAAAAAGATACGTTTCTCTTGATGAGTCATCACTATAACGGTTCATGTAGAAGACAACAGTATAAATCTCGATCCACTATTAGAAATTAGACTGCGAAAATTTCGAAGCAATTCACATTAATTTCGTTTTCGCCGTACACTTGAGCATTCTAATGACAAGTGGTTGACTCTGAAAGATTCTTCTTCCGCTCTATTAATTCGTTGTGGAGATTTTATAAAAGAAATGAGAGGGAAAGAGAATCGCAGGGAAAACACACGAATGATTCATATAACTTTTTTTAAAGTATTTTGTGCAACTATGTAGAAATATCACTACAGGTATAACTGTTGGATTGGTTTCTTTGCTACAGGGGCCAATATTTGATTACGTAACCAGGGACGTCTTAAAACTTTAGAAAGCCCCGAAGTGTAATATTTATGCTAAAAATTGTCGTTACTTGTGCCATCCTATCGACAGTAACATCGGATCAAGACCCATGAAATTCATCGCGGCAAAGGGCTACTAATACTCCTGTCGTTAGCCGTAGCTTTGAGCACCGTATAGGTGACAGTGCGATTTGGCTCGATTCCACCCCAATTTTGAGGGAGAATGCCCTGGGGCTGGTCAGGGCCCACCAACCTCACAAGAGGACTCGAGGCTCACCGGTTATTTTAGAGTACTCCCATGCCACGAAGGTACTCTATACATTTACAACCATACGGTATTCGAACCCAGGCCCAACGACACAGCAGTCAGCGTCACTAACCACGACACCGGATGGGCGACATGCTAAAAGTAAAATATATTGTATGATGTAAAGGGGACTGAACTAATAACCATTTCCCCTTGTGCACGCCACTTGATGGGAATATGGAAAGATCCCACGGGATTATGAATTTTCATTATTTAAGAATGTAAGCCCCTCCCCAAGGAATCTCTACGACTGAATTAAATGAGTGACACACAGCCCTATATTCATATTAATACTTTAAATCACTGGTCTTCAAACTGTGTTCCACGGAACCCTGGGGTTCCACAAGGCATACCCAGGGGTATCACATGTCACAATAAAAAATTCGAGAAAAAATAAATATGGTTACGGTAACGGTTATACATTTACGTGGAACCTTAGAGAAATCACTATTATCCACTCATCATAATTTGAAAAAAAAATAAGAATAATTAGCTGAAGTGTTTCATAAAAATGTAAAGCAGTCCACAATGAGTGCAGCTCAACAACGCTGGTGGAGGGGTGAGTGGGAAACCACTCATCCAGTTGATTTAGTTTCTGTTTCGCTTTAGGAGAGCGAAGAGAAAAGGACGTCACATCTGACAACCAAGTCTTTCAACCGGCTGCCGCATCTCGACGGAAGAAATTAATATGTATGCAAATTGGAGACTCACGTTTTTTGTGAAGTTTATAAGTCGCAAGTATTTGAAGCTCATCCTATTCATTAAAAAGCTGAAAATTTTATTTGTATTTAATAACTTTATTCTGCAACACTTTTTAAACCTTTATCGTAATATAATAAAAGAATATCAAAACGTTTTATCTTTTTATACACAATACTTTCTACTAGATTGTGAATATTCTATTCTTTACTATTTCGAGTTCCACGAGATAATTTTACACTCGTTAGTTAGCGCAATGTCTTGCAAAACTACATAGTTTTCTAATGGAAAATGAACTTTTTTTACATTAGTGGAAAACGGTACCTATAATGAAGGAAAGGCAACAACATATCAACAGAGTTAATGTTAAAAATCTAAATTTAAACAAGAACAACTTCTAAATTTTAAGCTGCAAATTCATACAAAATACACGGGATTTCTCACACAAAACATTTTAATGCCATTCAAAACATTGTGTGAAATATAGTTCTCACAACACGTAAGTGGCTGCAAAAAAAAAAAAAAAAAAAAAAACAAGGTATAAAACCAAATTAAACTCACTGAATATGTAATGCGACAGCATTTAATCTCAATAGACCTAGACTTTGACGGTTCAGGTGAAAAATAAACAAGCACATATCCCGTTTATTAAATATGCATGGATAAGTGACGCTTGATCACTAATATTATTAAGGAGTGAATTATATTTTTTAAAAATTAGATTAGAACTTTTTAATATTAAATGCAATATTGTTTTAATTGCTTTTACATAAAGAGCCTACAACATGTTGATCCACTTTAAATTTACTTTAAGATATATTCTTCGAAGTATGTATGAAATGGGGTTCCACCAAAACATTATCTAGTTCTAGGGAGTCCACGAAAGCTCCTTTAAGGTATACGGATTCTGTGAGTTGAAAAAGTTTGAAGACCATTTGAGCTCTCGACAGATTTAACGCGTGCATCGCTCCACTACACGGCGGATCTTTAGTGGTACTGGGATCGGATTCATGACACGCTAACTATGATCGGATGCCTAGACCACTTGACTACCGCGGCCACGGGAGGGAGGTCGAACCCGCAACCTTAGGCGTACAAGGCCAGCGACAAACCAACTACGCCACCCAATCGGCTTAGACGTTGATAAAAAAAATACTCAATCAAACTCTAACATCTGCTCATGATGGTCCTCGGGGAATCACAATGATGGGAACATTAAACACTTCGATGTCGTCGGAAAATCGGATATTCTAGAGGAAAAAAATGGTTCAACCAAACGATGAAGCGGGATTTTGAGATTGTGTTACTAAGCGCGCCAATGTTAGCTATATTTATGAAGGCTAACATAGAGGTATATTTTTTCATTTACATTGAATGAGTGAGTGATTTTGGGGTTTATTCGCGCAAGAGCCGATTTCGGCTATACTGCGCCAAACATTTGTTTTAATATCTGTGGTCTAGACGGGAAGAGAAAGAAAGAATGAATTGAATGACAAGAAAGAGGGTCGAAAATAGAGAAGGATCACTAGGGTACCCTGGGTTCGTGAAGCCCGTGTTTACCAAAGACAGTAAACCCCGTGGGAAAAGGAAAAGATCACTAGGACTTGTGACATCCGTACTCACCTAAAGAAGGTGAGCCCCCTGAGGGGTTATTTACATTGAACGTAAGATCAATAGAAGCAATACAATAACATAATTATGTACCCCATTCACAGTGAATGTATGATTTTTTTTTTACTTACCTATAGTATATTAATATAAAGTATTGAGATTTTTTGTACTAAATACACATACGTTTCATCAATATTAAATTTTTTTTTAAAAAGTAAATTTAACATTTTTAAGAGCCTTGACGACTTGAGACACTGCAATTAAAATGGCCCCTGTAGAAAAGTGGTCCTTGTCGCGTACTTGTGCCCGGCGTTGTAGTTGCGAGTTCGAGTCCTGGTTCCACTGCAAACCCTCTACGTACGTTAAATCTGACGTGGTGTGGAAGTTTGAAGAGTGAAGAACCAGCTTGGGTGTCATCCTGGACCCCGCTCGACCGTGATTCAAATTGACGAGGTCCGTCATCTATAGGCCTTATTCAGCTTCAAAGTGCTAGATTAGAAAAAAGTAAAATCACTGCAATGAAGGGTACTCTTTACAGTGTATATCGGCAATAAATCCCGGTTTGAAGGGTCCCATTGGCAAGAAATAACTGGTTCTAAACTTAAAAGTTGGTTATAGGAAGATCATTCTTTTTCCTAACGCTAATAACCCGAAATAAGATATTTCGCCCACGGTGAGCCCAGTTTCTCTTTCACAAAATTTTTCCGGCACAATCTAGGCACACAATAGTATTATCTGTTTATGTTCTATATTGGTTAAAGGCATTGGTACCCAGAAGATTACGCAGTAAATTTAAAACTAATAGCCAAATTATAAAAATATTTATAATCTTTTTTTTATTTCACATTTAAGATAACACTTTAAAATCAAGGAAAGCATATCACTTTAAGAATACGAAGACGCAATTTTGCATTAGAAAACTGATCGTTATCGGACATTAGTAGAGTTACAATCAATTAACTGCAGAAATAACATTACGAAATTACATTTAATAAAGAACGAATTTAAAGTAATTGTATTAAAACAGTATATTTTACATATATCTCAACACTATACTAAGAATTAAAGTTCAAAATGAAAATTTACACAAAAACAAAGACGGCCATTTTTTTATATTTTTAAAATAAAAAACTTCAATTTTTCTTTTTGTCACCATGCATAAATAAATTATTTCTGATTGATTTTCACTCGAAAATTTATTCTTTTAAAATTCGAATTCATTTTTCTCATATAAATTGTAAGCAAATTTTTAAAAGCATAAACTAAAAAATTTTGCTCAGATTTTATTTTCAAACCACAGCTAATTAAAATAATCATTCATAAAAAAAACGTTTTTTTTTTTTCTCAAGGAATAACAAGTTAATCATTTTCAAAAATTAAAGTTATTCATACCAAATATTGTATTCTTATGAGAATTGTTCCATCGGAAGATCAAATATTTGCTACAAATGATCCAATTAGAAAGTTCACGAACTAGCTAACTTTTGGTACACTAAGCATTTAAATCTCAGGTCATTTTGATATTTTTAAATTCCTGCACTTCTTACATAAATATCTTTCATAAAAGAAAATTTATATATCGAAAGATAAACAATAATTTACCTTTGCCTACGATGTTTTTACCTATTCATTTGAACTTCGATATTTGCGATAGCATCACTTGCTGTATAGAACATTACCATCATTCGATCATCAATCTTCAGGAAAATGAGTTTTAACAGAACCACAGTGCCAACCCAAAAAGAACATTTTGAAATTGATTGGTTATTTATTACCGGCGCACTATAAGCTTAACTTGATTGGATGTTAACGTCATACTCCGAAGTAATATAACAGTTACTAGTGGAAGACCTCGTAATTTTGAACGTCGGTCAAGTGACGATGTCGACATATGAGTTGGTACCCCACTCTCCAAACTAAGCCATAAAAACCGAGCCTTGACAAATTTAATATGCATCAGCCTCTCAACAAAGTAAGTTTTCTGTGACAACAGAACTGGAACCCACTACCGCCAGACAGAAGCAATACATCCCATCAAGGCAATACAATCGTACTGAACGCAAGGGATATTGACAAGGGCGTAGCTATGGCCGTATCAGAGATACGGGGCCCCAACATATGCAAGCGTTTAAACCCAAAATATTATAAATAGCCCCATTTTTGAAGGTCCCCAAAAGAATATTGATAAAGGGTCCACTCAGGACTACCTAAGCCAGTGGATATTGATGACGATTATCGTAATTTTGATCGTTGAGGATACGATATGGAGCAGATAACTGTCTGGCTCAAATCCTAACCTTATTTTTTGAGTGACCATAGGCCATGGTAGACTGGTGGTAACGGATTCGTGGCCGGCGTGTCGTGAGTTTGAGCCTGGTATCGCTCAAGACCCGCAGTGCAGAAGTTGCAGATGCACGTTAATGCCGTTCTCGCTAAATGTACGAGAGCTTGAACTAAACGCAGAGCACATTTTTTGGACAGAAAAATGCCTCTTTTTTTCATGAAAATTCGTCTCATAGTAACTCATACATTTGTTAATCATATAGTGTTTTTAAAAATTTTCAAAATATTCCATAAATAATTAATTTTTCATTTTAAGAAAAAGCTTATTGAGCATTACGGTTTAAAGAAGAGAGAAAAAGTGCGAAATGTATTTTATAAAATAAAAAATGTGTCATCTAGAATTAAAAGAGTGAGTAATATGATAAAGTGATTCTCTACAGCAAGGATGAGCAGCCTTATATATACAGGGTACGAGCCACTTCTAATTTTTTCCAAGATGTTGTGGTCCATCCAGTGACGTAGGTGTAGTAAGCTAAGTATAAAATATAAACCCCCATTTTATGAACCTCTATTTTACGAATTTCTCTATTTCGCGAACTTTTTCCAGGAACCAAAAACATTTTACAATTTTCTTCGTAAAGTAGCCTCCACATAGCGAAGTGCATTTTCTATTCAACAAAATTTTCTCGAAAATTCAATTTTTTTTCCTTCCGTATTTTTTTAAAATACCGTATTTACTCGAATCTAAGTCGCACTTTTTACCCAATGTTAATGCTACTGAAAATCGGTTGCGGTTTAGAATTGAAGGCGAAAAATGTGTTGGATGGGGTATTTAGAGCTATTACAGCTTCATGCATGTATTTAAAAGTTTTAATACATAAAATAACTAATTGTTCCCTTCTTATTAGTTTTCCTTTTAAATTTAATTTCGTAAAATTGGATATCGATAAACCACACATTTTTCAATTTTTACAAAATCTTGAGAATTTGGGACGCGGCTTAGAATCGATGATGGTTTAGATTCGATTAAATACAGTATTTCTAGACCTTCGTATGATGGAATGATTATTAGGTCTTAGTGTAGTGGTCACCCCAAAATGTCTTGGCGGTCCACCGGTCGATCGACTTAATGCCCACCCCGGCTCTACAGGATAGCGAAATCAGAATATATTAATGTTAGAGTATTTTAATATCTAAAAAAATATTCCAAATTCGGGTCATATTTATTCTGACATTAACCGAAGACAGACTTAAATCTGTCGAGGCTCAAACATCCTCCTGTTGGTTTAGTGTTGAAGTTTGGAGAGGGGGTGCCAGCTCAGGTGCCCTCCTCGTCACTTGCCCGTGGTTCAAAACCACGAGGTCTGTCACCAAAAGCCCTCGAATACCTGAAAAGTGCGACGCTAATATTCACTCACTCGAATCACCTTATAAATTTATTATGCTGCCTAGTGGTAAAATGATGAATTAAATATGACTTTAATCTACATTTATAAAAAAAAGAATAAAATGCCTTAAAACTCTCTAAGGCCGCCCATCCGGTATAGTGGTCAGTGAAGCTGACTGCGGTGCCGCAGGGACTGGGTTCGAATCCCGGAGAAGGCATGGATGTTTGTGTTGTAATCCATTCTTCTGTCTGTGTTGTTTACCCCCGTGTTATACGTTCGGTGGTGCACGGGGTTTATAAATGTTAAAAAAAAACTCTCTAAGAAGTTATTTCGCTAAAACTATATTATCATTGATCAATAAAGTAGAAGGTGCTTAACCTAACACATCCGGATGCAGCAAAGAAATGCGATGTACGATATCGGAATTTTGAACCACAGTTAAATGACGAGTGAGTGAAAGCTCATTTACGTCGTACAAAAAAGCACCACTTCTATTGGAAATCAACTTCATAATTTTGAACCTCGGTCAAGTGACCAGAACGAAACCTGAGCTGTCCCCTCTCCAACGGGAGGACTTTGAGCACGACACACTCAACGTAATCAGCCCTTCCCACACGGTGGGTCATCAGGACTCGAACCCGCGACACGACGGAAGAGTTCGTGACCAAAACCATTAGGCTACTGCGGTCACTAATTTTGCAGCTCCGAGTAGTTGTCGCTTAAAAATCGCCAATACTTCCGCATATAAAGGCTGTCGGTGAAATTTACCAATGGTAACATACACACTAGTCCCCGGTTACTTATCATAGAGATTTGCCGCTAGCGACGTCTTAAGGCACGAGCCGACTGGGCCCAGGCCTCGTTTCGTTCTCGGCTCAACCTTACTAAGATTATAATTCGAATAATTTCTACGAGCTAATGTATTTCCGGTTGTATTCTCCGAAAAACTTGGATTTCGGGTTGTCTATGAGTTTTTGACAAGGTATGTTATGTATTGTCTACTTTTAAAAAGGGTCATAGGCGGGGCCCACGGCTTCACGACGTCCCTGTCCGCCGCTATGCACACACGTGTTTAAGATTACCAATGACCACCCGCGCCTAACGATATAAACATACACAATAGATTATATCGTTTTTTTTTAATTCCTTAAATTATAAAACTCTTAAATGTGCAAATGTTTTAAATGTAGGTGTACAAATTTATGCCATTCAAACTAAAATTAGAAATATAAAAAGTGATCTTTTTAAATTTTTGTTAAATCAATATATTTAAGTTTTAGATTTTGATGCACTGAATGTATTAAAAAAAATTATGTGCATTTAATTAAAATATTTTAATCTAGTTTTAGTCACATACTACCTTAGTTCCTAAATGCTATTTAATACCTAGAAATGTCATGAAGATTAAAAATATTTTAACATACAAGAAATTTAATGTAAAACATCAAAAACTAATTTTTAAATCCAATGTGAAAATTTTTTTATTTTTTATTTATGTACAAAATATTTTTTGAATTTATATTAGAAGATATAAGTTATTAATTTTAAAAAACTGTCAAATTTTCTAATATGCAATAAATATTTTCCCAAAAAACCATTGCACAAAATAAGCCTTAAGATAAATTTTCTTTAATTTATGAATTTGAAATTGTCTATAAAATTGTCCCATAGCAAGGAAAGTTTTTCGAACATAATCAATAACTACAAACTAAAATAAATGCAGCAAATTTGAAAAATCAGATTCCATAAATAATAAATTGCACTAAGGATTTTATTTAGTTTCAAATTATATTATTTCAACTTCCTATTATTTTGCATTAAATCAGCTCAAAATCTCATATTTCCCCCTTTAATAGTATTTTAAGTCCGTAATATTAAAATATGTAATTATTTAAATAACTGTATATGAAAGAATATAAAATTGAATGAGAAAAAAAATTAACACAAGACCATAAATTATGTTTATATTTTAGTGAAATATTCATCAAAAATCAAGAAATTCTGTGATTGACAAATTTTAAAATGTACCAAATTTACAATAAATAAGACAGAGTCATGATACATTTTCATTAAATCAAAAAAGAATTATGTACAATGAATGAAAAACAAATACCAAGCTAAAAATTTTGCTTTCTACAGTAATATATTTTCCCTTCTTGTACAAACTTTTGACATCACATCTAAAACATGTACAAAAATGAAACACTTCAACCACACAATTAAAATAAAAAAGGTACACAGAAATTTATTTACACTTTGCATAGATGTATCGTATTGCTGACACTACATTTCCATATTTTCCAGTTGAATGACAGAAATAAAAAGTTATTTTAAAAATTCAATCTGAATAGAAATAAACAAGCATTCCAAAGCAACAGAAGTCAAGTTTCGAGAGGTTAGTAATTAACATTCAAATTATTTTACAAATTAAGCTATTTAAAACGATTTCACGCAAAATTATAAAAAAAATATATCACACATAGTAAATCTTTTAAAAAAAAAATGAAAATAAATGTATTATTAAAAAGTAATTTATAATAATTGGACATAACAAAGCTCTTCAGCTTTATAAGGAAAAGATTAATTAAAAATTACACCAATTCTGAAAAGTTAATATACTACTAATCTGAAATAGCTTAAACTTATACAAATACTAACCTCTTCATAGATTATTGACCAAGTTGGCCCCATAATACTTTTTAACTTAGCAGAAGCATTACAATACATGCTACATAGACATAAAGCAACTTAAGTATAACTGTTAGTGTTACAATAGCATTTAAGAAATTTATATAATTCTAAATAGCAAAATCCTAATTTTCTGGTTGCATATTTTGTACCATGAAAATTTAGATATTTTTTTAATTATTCACAATCAATGAAATTTTCGTTTCAATGTATCCAAATGACAACTGTTGCAAACTAGAAAATATAATAAAAGTAAGTAAATATAAGTTTAAAAAAAAAACTTTGAAAAAATACATAAAATGAAAACTATACAATTTCAAATTCCATATATTTTAAATGAAAATACAATATGAAATGCAAGTTTAAACAAGATGTACTCTGAAAACAAATGAGAACTAAATGTAATTTTAAAAAAAGAAAAACTTAAATTTTAGAGCTTAACTTATGATTTTTTTTTAAATTTAACTCAATATTTGTTTTGGAATTTAAATGAAGAAACCAAATGAAGCAAATAAACAAACCTTCAGTGCTAATTTATTCATACAAACGTTACTTATACATAAATATGTACTTTAAACATTTTTAAAAATTTTAACTTACCAAACGCAAATTCTTGAAAAGGAAACATTATTTTTCTAAAAAAATATATATATTTATATATATATGCTTATCTACATCATTTATGTTTGTCTACAGATACTGTTATTTGACTTTTATTTTTTTTGAATGTTTTTTCATTGCATCAGAATTTTCAATATTTTTCATTTTATGTTTTTTAATTTTCCCCAAAAAAATGGATTACATTTTTTTTTTATATATTTTTTCTAATCTTTACTGCAATGAATAAGAAAATCTAATAAGTTCCCAATACAGGAAAACTCACTAGTAAAAAGAAAATAATTGATAACACAATAGTAGGATTTTAAAAAAGCTCTGTTTCCTTTAAAAAATAATTTCTAGCAATTTATATAAATATCCATTTGTACTTGTTTTGAAAAGATTTTTCTATAACTGCACTTATACTTCATTCTTGAAAGAAAAAAAGGGGGGGGAGTAGGGTGATCAAACTTAGTAACAGTTATTCTAACTTCTTTTTACAAATAGAAAACTTTCATTATTTTTACAATCAGAGGAAAACTATTTTGATAAGCAATCCCATTTTAATATTTAACAATTCAGAACTTTTGGCACAGAATTTAATCCTAATAGGAAAGCATAGGATTAGGAAGTTTAAGATTTTCAAAAAAAGGAAACTCAAATTTAGAATTATTTAATTTCAAAAATAAAAAACTGGAAAAAATATCTTACAAAAATAATGCTAATCTATGCTAATGTAACAAACAAATATTTTTATGCAATATACATGTACAAAAATTAAGAAAAACAATATATGGACCCCATTTATACTTTAAGCAGCAGTTCAGCATACATGGAGTTCCATACATACCACTTAAGCAGAACATCTGAACAGTAAATGCATAGAAAGCTTAAATAAAAATAATTGAGTTATTTTCATATAATTCAAAATGAACACTGTTCCCATTATTTAGCAGCCGAAAAAGTGCAAATAGTCTATTACTCTAAGAAAATGAATGTTTATTAAAGATAACTAATATACAGTCGAAATCTGATCTTTTAAACAATGACAATCTATGAAAAAAGGAAAGGATTTTAGGGGTAATAATCCCAACTGTAGGTTTATGGAACTAAAACAACAAAGGATTAAAAAGAATGTTTGTATGATAACAATATGGGTTTTCATGCTACATGTAAAATATTAAACATAGAAAATTGATTAAAAGCACATTTTTCTCCACTAAAAACTATAATATACAGTGGACAATTATTCTTGCAAGATATAAATGATTGAAACAGAAGAGTGAAATGGTAAATAGGCCTCAAAAATTACGATCAAAATCTGCAGGAAAATTTTTTTTCTAACTTACTTAATTATGCAATTTTTTCTCTCTTTTGATAGAATTCAATATACTCCACAGAATTTTTATTTTATTATTACTTTTATGCACTTATAAGTATTTTCAGGAAGTTTCCTAAATTGTGCTAAATGTTTTTCTCCACAATACATAATTGAATTTTCAAATTTTCTTTCAAATGCCAAAATCTCAATTTAATGTTGAATTAAGTTTATTGAAAATAGTTTTACACTAAAAGGTGTTTATAAAAAAAAATAACCATAACCTGAAAATATATATTTTAAATTTAGAAAAATTAAAAAATAACTAGTCCTTTTTTCTATTTTACAAAAATATTTATACTTTGTTCCATCATTCAGCACATTTTGTAATGAATGCAACAATTTTAGGAAGAGGGGAGGGCAGAAAAATTAGCATAAGCCAGATCTCACCAAAACTCAGAATCAAGATCTGGTACATAAGTAAAAACAAAATAATACACAAAATGCAAATAGGATTTTATAAATATTTTTTCATATAAAATTTTTTTAAAAAAAGGAATATTTTAAAATATTTTTTTAAACTATAGCACTTAATTAAATGCATAGGTGTTTCTTTCGATTGGCATTTTTCTTTTATATGGAGGGAATTTATATGTAACATCTGATAATTTTTTTTTGGAAGTGATTTTTTTCTTCAGAATTGTTTATTATATTTATTTACATATTAACTCATATGGGGTTCCCCATAAGGAAATTTTAAAAGATACAATTTTCAATTAAGTTAAATTTGACAGCAAAAAAATACTAGAAACATTAAAAAAATTTAAGATGAAAGAAAAACAAAATAATTTTACGAAATACATATATATTTCAATGAAAAAAAAATATAAAAATCTTACAATTATTTTTTTTTAAAAAATGATTAAACAGTGAAAAAATTTAGTCTTTTTTTAATAGAAAACACAAATACACCTATATTGCAATTTAGTTAATATGCTGTCTTTTACATTTGAAAATAGAAGTTATGTTCACTTCCCCCCCCCCCATCATATACTGTGTTTATAAGCAACTATGATTACAAACAGTAAAATCACAATTAAAATGTTTTTTAAAATATAGTTTAATGAGAATGATCATATTCAACATGCACTAAATTACATGTCTTTTTACAGCACAAAGACCATTAAAGAAATGAAAAAAGTTATTGACTGATTTCACAAATCATATGAATTTAATGCAATGCTCAACAATGATTTCTTTAAAAAAGTATGTCACATGAACATAAATCTTTCAACAGAACAAGCTAGGGTAAAACAAATCACAGAATTCTTCCATATTTATGTAAAAAAATATATATATCATAATTTTTTTTAATTGAAAAATTTCAGGATATCATTTTTTAACCACAAGTTGCAAGTTATACAGAAAATCATAATTTAATTGTAAATATTACACAATGAATTTTTAAGATATTTTTCAAATGTTAGGATTGTGTCCAATTAATAATAAAATTCATACAAATGTCAATTTTATGTTGGTAACAAATCTTGGCTAAGTTCTTAGAATTCAACAAATCAAATAATTTGTTATGCATTTTTAAAATTTATGACAAAAATTGTGTCTTTAAACTGGATTTAACTCATTTTACTTCGTAATGTCATTTTTTCCCTTTCTCAGATAACATGAATCCACTAAAATGAAATTTGATGTACAATAAATGTTTAAAAAAATGCTGGCTTAACAATTACTATGAAAACCAGTGCAGCAGTAAATTAAGTGTTCTTTCTGTAGCCTTCACTATTTCTTCATAACAGATGTCGAGTTATGTCACACCAATATCACAATAAGTAACTCGACACAGAAAGACCTTTTTAAAAAACACTAGAATTCTTGTTCTTCAACATCAGCAGCATCCTCTGTCAAAACTTTCTTTAAAATGTCCACAACATTTCCAGGAATTAGGCAGCCAACAACTCTTGATGCTTCTTCAAACTTCAGTCGTACAACTTGAAGTTTCGCATTGTGACTACCATGATGAGCAGACATTATACTCTCAATTTTTGTCCAAACTGACAGAACTGCACCACTTAGAACATAGTATTGTCTTTGCCTTAGACCAACCTCACAGTGAACACCCATTTGTTTCCTACGACATTGTCCATACCAATACATGTGGCTACAAAGATCTGCAGATGAATCATAATTTTCTTTCCAATGTTCTTCCACATCCTTTTTGGAGGATTTGCGATATTTTGATTTCAATTCATCAAGAGTTTCTTGTTTGGCCTGGAGGCCCGTGTTGGGTCTGTAAACTCTAAACAGTTTGCCCTTGTCGCTTTTGCTCCTGCCAGAATCAGCTACAGCCAAAATGGAAGTTTTTCGACTGTTTCTTGCCTGTGAGGACAAATAAAATCCTTCATCTTTATCATTGCATTCTGCCCATTTCTCTAAAGCAGCTTCCCAACTAAGACCACGTTCAACAAGCACTGTGTGCAACTCTGTTCTGGCTTTTCCAGTGGCATGCTTTTGTAAAAAGGAGTTTAATTTTATCCTTTTGACCAGATCACCACCACTACCCAAATCAAGAATACCTAAATCATATCTGCCAGCTTTTTTAGCTTGTGCAATAATAGCATCTAGTGTGTCAGTAAAATACTGGAAGAGAGTATTTTGAAGTTCTACTGGGAATCCAAGTATCCTATTCATAAACTTACTCATATTGTTAAAGTCTTTTTCTAGGATTTGGAATTTAGAAACAGGATCTTCAGTAATCATAGCAACACCAACCAAAGCTTGTCGGACATCATAGAAAAAGTTTCCACGATATTCACTAGGAGGAGCAACTAGTGGTACCTCATATTCCATTATAGCTTTCATCGTCGATTCAAGGGCAGATCTTCCATATTTTGTATCTATATTAAACTGACTCAGATCTCTACTTTCTGTTGCTCTTCTGTCTCCATGGGTAAGAGCACCCAAACTTTCTAGACGTTTAGCAACAATAGAAGCAAAACGCCTCTCTCCAGCTAAGTCAGAAATCAAAAATAAATATTCAGGAGCATTAACCTGATTAGACCGATGCGTTCTTCCAAACTGTTGTATGGCTTTATCAGCACTCCATGGTAACTCAAGTGTCATGTGAACTCTTCTGGCCTGGTTTTTAACTCTCCGATCTGACTGCAGAGATATACCTGAACTCGCAGCTTCAGAAATTATAGCAATATGTTTTTCTCCATTCATAAATCTTTGTTTTTCTTTCATATTTAAAGTTTCTAATGGAGCATCGACTTCAGACCGTGATTCATACTGTATAGTTCCATCATTACTAACTACTCTGCCTTTTCTCCCAGTCATTTCAGCAACATTTTCAGGACCACCTAAACTGTCTATTAACTCATCTAGTGTATTGGGGGGCAAAGATTCACCTAATATCTCTATCTTCTCTAACAAATCAGCTTTCATTGCTGAAGCTTTTTCAACTGCATCTAAATTGGGGAGTGGTTTAGGTGGTTGTTTCTGTTTTTTAAAACTATGGTTTCCCTTATTTTTTCGCTTTTTACCTCTATCTTTTTTGCTCTTTTTACGATTAGTCCATGGTCCATTGCTATCAGATTCATCATCAAATGGGTTAAAATCACTTTCTCGTTCAGAATCTGACCCTGAAAGTGATAACAATTCATCATTTTCACCTTGTGGAGAATCATCCCCAGAAGGCTCAAAGTCACTTCCTCCACTATGAATATATTCTTCTGAACTGCTCTCATCAGAAAGCTTGTACTCTCTGTATCTTTTGACACCTTGTCTTGCACGTCTAAGAGGTTTTCTCTTTCCCCCTGAAGATGTAGAGGCTCCAGGAGAAGCATTGCTGCTTCCAGCTTGTAAATCAAGTCCTAATAGCCTCATAGTTTTTTTATGATCAGGAGCTGGAAATTGCTTTTCAACCAAAGACTGAAAAACGCCTTTAGCAGTTGAAACAAAATCTGTCAATTCCCCACCAGCCTCTTCAAGTTGTTCCAGAGTACGAGCTTCTCCAGTGGACTGCAAACCAATTACTACACATTTCCCATTCTTTACAGCTTCTCTAGCAAGCTGTACCACATGCTTGACTTTAGAAGCAATACATAAATATTTGAAGAATCGTTGGTGAGAAGCCCAAAATTGACACCACATAGTTTTTTTTGTTCGCGGATCCCCTTCCATCAATTCGGCTGCTTCCTGGAATTTTGCACGAGCTTCCATCCAAAGGCTTACAGCTTCATTATACATGTCTTTAAATTCTTCCGATAAAGGAATTTCTTCAATTTTGAAAGTTACTCCAGCAAAACTTAGCTGTCGAGCCATGTACAATCCTCTTAACTTCATATCCATGGCAACAAGTTCCATAGCCCCAACACCTCTTTTCTCAACAACAGATATGAAATCTGAGAATTCTTTAAATGGAGTGCCTTCACCCCACAAACCAAGCCTAGTCATATAAGCCATATTTTTTGGCTCAGAAGCACCAGTGGCACTAGCATACACAATTCTTGCCTTTGGAAGTTTATTTTGCAAATCCAAAACTGTTAAGCCAGTCTTTGTAGGCTTACTTGATCCTGCAGGACAAAGATTTTTTGCTTTGTGACATTCATCAAACACAATGCATCCGTCAAAATCATCACCACACCAATGTAAAAGTTGTTTTAGTCTAGTCTTGTATTTCCCTCCAGATTGACTTTCTCCTATTAAAGATGAATAGGTTGCAAATATGACTCCTTTTTTAACACTTCCATTTACTTTAGAAGATATTTTAGCATATTTGAATTTATTTAATGCATGAACTTCAATTTTCCCGGCTCCAATGTCTTTCAAATCCCTTTCAGCATCATATTTTAAATCATTGGAAACACTCAACCAAATGGCTCTTTTACGTCCAAGTAGATAATTCTCATATATAACTCCAGCAAGAGTACGGCCTTTTCCCACACCAGCTCCATCACCAATCAAAAATCCTGCACGAGTTCCATCGGGAAGAATAGTCTCGTGCTGCTGACAAGCATATGTAATGGCTTCCAACTGCAAAGCTGAAAGTGATCCTCGATCAATGGTTTCTTCAGGAATACTAAGCTTGTACCAGGTATCTGGTGGTTGAACACTAGATAAAGAACTTGTTTCTACAACAGGATCAGGATGTCGGATGCCAATTTTCAATTTGGAAGGCATATAATCAGCATATGTCTCAGCACGATGCAACTCTTCCTCATCTTCTTCTGCTTCCTCAGGCTCAGGTCTCTGCGGCATCATTGCCATGGATCTGTAGACAGAATCACCATTCATGTAAAACTGATTTAAATCTTTAGGTCCAAAATTATAAGGATATCCAGTATATCCATTCATCATTTGGCTCTGAAGAGCCATTTGCATGAAGGCTGCCTGATTCTGAATCATATCTGGTCTCATCATATTAGCTATATTTTTATCCATGAAAGGAAATCTTGTATAATCCATTGCAGCAAATGGATTAAAGGCAGGATTCCATGCATTAGGCTGCATATGCATTAGCTGTATATGCTCAGCTTGTGAACCCTTAGGCATATCTTCTGGAAAATTTCTAATATATTCTTTATCATTGAGAGCAGCAGGATCATTTTCAGGAGTAATGCCCGATTCATCTAATGCTGTTGATAATATATCTGATGATTCCTTCTCCTTTTCTTTCTCCATTGTTAAATATTTTTCGGATTCAGAGGATAACTAGAATATCTGGAAAAAATATATATATTTGTGAATCAAAATACATACAGATGAAAATACAAATATGAAAGATTAATTTAGAAGTAATGCCTGGCAGGATCTAAAAATTAGAGGACTACTGTCACCCACAACAACTAAAGTCTACAGTTAAAGTAAAGTCATCTAAAATGCATTCTACAATACCTCTCCTTTGTGTACAGGATAGTTTCACACACAATTTCATGTGATTGAACTGCCCACACTCACATTTTGTTCTGAGATGGTTATATCTGTTCTGCAATTTAAGAAACATGGCTTTTCAAGAGCAATGCTATAGCATTAAATTTTATCAGTGTTTAAGTAAAATGCCTGCAGAGACTGAGAAAGGTATACGGAAATTTTACAAAGTCTAGATCGAAGGTGTACGAGTGGTATAAAAAAAGTGGAGAATTGCAGCAAAGAGAAAATCACAATAGAAGTATTTCTTGATTAACAAGGAAGTGTTCATTCAGAATTTATTCTTGAGGGCAAAATTGTGAACAAGGTGCATAAGAGACATTCCACATTGTTTGAGGGAGTAAAACAGCAGTAACATTTATCATAAACAGCCTCAGATGTGGACAGTAGTACCTTCTGATTGACAATGCACCAGCACTCAGTTCAAAATGATCAGTTTCTCACCAAAACTTATAGTAAAATGCTCCCACATTTCCATCTATTCACCAGACATGGTTCATCGAGGTTTTTCTTAATTAACAAGTAATATATAAAAAAAAAATTTATCAATTCCAACTTTGGTCAACAATGAAAAACTTTATTTTAGTTACTTTTTATTGAATAATTCTAATTAATATAAATACATATACACATGACAGAATCACAATATTAAGTAGCAAAACAGAAAGCGATTTTCCTAGCAATTTTCCCATTTTCCTTTCTCTATAGGGTGTTGACTATTATCTTTGTTTGTTACTATTTATTCATCAATTAAATTTAATTATTCCAATAAAATAGTATAATAAAAAGATATCACATTCTCAGAAATTAGGCCATCCCAGGTGGGATTTGAACCCACAACCTTTAGATTAGAAGGTCCAACGCGCTATCCATTGTCCTACAAGGACACTAGTGATTTTCCCTTTTTTTATACGGTGTTGGACTAGTATTTATGTTTGTTAGTACGTATTCATTAATTAAATAGAATTAATGAATTAATACTTAAAAAAACTGTATTAACATCAAGTGTCATCCACTACAAGGTTAAAAAATCTATTTGAACTTGAGTTGACGAATAAAAAGTATTTCATTCACAATTGAAAATTTGTGAACCAGATATATATATATATAAATTGGGGGAGTGTGAACTAATAGTTAGGAATTGAAAAAATCTGCAGTGATGTCATTTTGAGTCATCATTTGAGATAAAAGCAACATCACAAAAGATGGATTCCAGCAATGTGATTGTACAAGCACTAGCAAAAGTGTATTGTTGTCTAAGGGGATTATTTTAAAGGTGGTTGTGTACATTTTAATGTCTTCAAGATAAGAACTTGTAGAACATGTCCCCAAATCTTTGGACCACACTACAAAGTTTCTTCAAATATATTCAACCATATGCAATGACGGCTTTTAATATAAGTACATTTTGCCTCCCCCCCAAGAATATAAAAACTTCTTTCAAATCTAAATTTATACCTGTATACAAATTAGGGCTTCTAACCAAAAGTGAACAGAAAACCATGAAAAACTTATTTTAGTTGGAACGAAAACCAGAACTGAATTGAAAAAAAATCTGTTTATTTTGGTTCAATATATTTTCAATCATTTTGAGTTCCTGCAACCAAATTATCAATCTTTTCTAATTTAATGTTAATCATACAATTACATTTTTGTTTACGATAGAATTATATTTTTAGTACAAGTAAGAAAAAGAAAATAAAAGTTATTCATTCGGAACTGAACTGAAAACAGTTATTTTTGGTGGAACGAAAACCAGAATTGAACCAATATAATTTTTAGTTGAACCAAACAAAAACCAGAACAAAAAGAATTAGTTTGAACCATTGGTACAAATACTAAAACCAAATGCTATTTTATTTCCCTAAACAAATGGTGCCAATTTGATTAAGTGGGGTAAATAAAAAATAAATGTTTTAGCAAATCATGTACGGAAAACGAGGAGTTTTTAAAACTTTTCAATATTTTACATGTATTCAAAAACTTATCAAGAAACTAACAAATTTCAAAACAAATTTTACAGTATTTAAATTTTAAAAAATCTTCAGACTTTTTAGAAATTTAAATGATGTTAAGAAGAAATGAAGCTCGAGATTTCCAAGATCCCATCAACATAAAAAAAAATTGGGAGAGGGAGGCTATACTGAGCTTCATGTCAATTTAGACTAGCTTTATTTCTGTACATTCTCTCATATATTTTAAAATATGAATGTGCTCTCTTCTACAGAAAAATCCTTTTTCACAAAACCTTTTTTTTTTTGTATGAGAAATAAATATTTCAAGATAAAGAAAATACTTTTTAAAATGAAGCTTAAAACTGAATTACAATTTGGACGGTACAGTTTGAATGCTTTACTTTGTGACTAAAAGCAAATATATAAAACTAAATATTTCTAATGTATAAAAAATATAAAAACTAAAGCAAAGATATAAAACTAATATTTCTCTAGTTATTCCCTTCATGACAGAGAAAGATTTTAATGCTAATTCCAAAATATTTCAACAGAGTATTTTTATAAAATTTTATATATACTAAAAATACTTTAAAAATTTAGTCAACTAAAAAAACTTTCATTTAAAACAACTAAGTAAAAAAAAACTTTCATGTGTGAATAAGGCACAAATGAATGAAATCCAAGTAATATGAATAGATAAGGAAAAGAAGACGCAAGTTAATTTATTAAGTATATCTTAATAATTGAGGATTTCTCTAAAAAATTAATTTTGCAATCATTTTTCCTCTTTTTGATAACTTTCGGTTTGGAGTGAATTCAAGATAAACTTTTAAAACTATTTCATTACAAGCCATTAGAAGTAGATATACATCAATCTCCATTATTGAACATAACAGAAGTTTTCCGTATAAAATCAGGGTTTTAAATCCATACAGGACAATCCATGAAACATGCAACCTTGCATCAATCAGCATCCAAAATTTCTCCTTCATTGACTATTATAACTTCATTTAACCCACCAGCACACATACCAGGATATACCTACCAGTTGCTTTACTTTGTACGAAAGATTGAATACTCATAAGTTATCTTTCTGGTACTCATCATACCTTTCAAGATCAAAGTCATGAAGGAATGAGTTTAAAGGAATTTCACCTGCATTTCAAAAATTACAATGTTACTGTTGAATTAATAGCGAGATGGAGGAATTCTTTTCAGCCTAACATTCAGAAACTATGGTTGAAATGAGCAATTACAAACCTTAGCAGCAGAGAATGCTGGACCTCTTAACAAGTATTGAAATAAGCAGAGAACTTGATTATTCTGATCCTGAACTACCGTTAAATCTGCATATAATGCGCACCTATGCTTTCATGCTGCAATTTTTAGGTACATTTGGCATATAATGTGCAACTCCCCCCCCCCCCTTCCTTATTTTTTTACGAAGAAACCCGGAATTTATACATATAACATTCTTAAGTTTTTAAGTCATTTATTTGAGGTATAATTCCACGCTTTAGAAAAAAGTATACTTGTAGAACTGCAGCTATTTTTTTTATAAGAAATATCTCCTTTCAAACAATATTTCGATATATGTCGGAGTTTAATTTGTTTGGTGAAATTGTCGAATCGGCCACTGGTTCGCCAAATTTTGAAAAATCGCTAATTTGGCGCATTTTTGCATGTTGTGTTTTAGAGTAGCAACCCTACCACACCACGATCCGACTTCTCCCTCACTGATACAAAAATCAAAAGGGTTAACAGATTTGGTGTATTTACCTATTTGGCGAGAAAACCCTTGGTGGGATAAGTGGCCAATTCGACAATTCAACTATTTGTTTATACGCTAATCTTTTTTTTTAAATTTTTAAAGCTCTCATTTTTATACCCAGCATATAATGCATGCCTGTAAATTTCTATCTTATTTTTTGTGTTAAAAGTGTGCGATATAAGCCGGATTTTACAGTGAATAGCATTTCAAAGACCAGTCAAAGGACAGACTCAGAGCAGGAAACTGATGCATGTGACAATTTTGATTTCAGAGCAATTTTTTTTTTTACCAGAAAAGATACAGCTCTTTTATTGGGTCTCAAGAAACTATTCATATTTTAAAATGACACAAAAGTACTTGAAGAAAAACTCTTTGATGAAAATATAATGCACATTTTAGTTGCATATATATTAACTAAAATTTATATTTCAACAAAAAAATTCATAAGAATTTAAAATTTGCATAGAGATCAGGGAGTAACCCATAAAATCACCAGATAGAAAAATTAGCTAAAAGATTTCCCAAGTGTAACCCATAAAATCTACAGATAGAAAAATTAGCTAAAAGATTTCCCAAGTGTTATTTTATATGTTTTAAGACAGACGACAGCGGGGAAATCTTGTTCAAGAACCAATAAATGAATCGATAAAAAAAAATTCAACGATTTTGAGAATATTGTTCAGCCAATAAATATATGGAATGATCGAAATGTAGGTACTTATATACACCTATATTATGAACTCATTAGAAAAAATATCAATAGGTTTAGCAAGAATATTAATCATTGTTTACTGAAAACTTCAAAATTGTTCTTCTAAATACTGATAAACTTAGTATGAATATTTTGAAAAGGTTATGCATTGAAACTTTATAGATCTGATGGTAAAATTTGACTGTTGAAAGTTTCATGTAGACATTTTTCTGGGTAAATATACATTGAACAGAAAGTCCATTTTCGACAATGATTTCAAATCATGATTTCATTGCAATTATATATTATACATTAATCATGCTCAGAACAAAACTGGGATAAAATTTGAACCTTGACTGTATTTAAGTAGCAGAAAGGAGCAAGCATGCCGATATGATAAATCAAGCTATGTTAACATTAACTATGCTTGGATAACAAGTACTATATCTTGTCTATTTTATTACACATGATCAAAAATTAAGCCAGTTAGTTAATGTGAGGCTGTTATACTTTGCTGCTGTTTTTCTGCTAATAATTATTTATCAAACAAAATTCAAAACTGACAACTTTAAAAATTAACTAAGTACTTGCATATTATCACTGCGGTCAAATTTGCACAATATGAATTACTCCAAGATATGACAGCGAAAAAACAAAAAAAAAGTACCGCTGGATCCTAGCAGGGCACACTTCTTGGTGAAAAATTTTTAGGCAACAAAAAATTTGGCAATTAAGTTTACAATATGATAACCCTGCAAAATTTAGGGAATAGTAACCCTATTCGGACTGTATTTTTTGGACAGCGGTCATTTTTTTCTGATGGTCAACTTGAAGACGTGCAAGATTTTTCTAGAAAGCTGAAATTGAAGGGATGAGTGGATTTTTTTCTTTTTTTTTTAAATGAAACAACTGATGAAAGAATATTTGTTGGAGAGAAAGGGAGATGTGTTGATAAATTCAATTTGGACGATGTTTTTTCTTACTATTGCATCTTAGAAGTAATGGTGTTTTTTGTTTTCTACTTGCAGCCACTATGGATACATTTTCTTTTTTGAAGCTCGACGAATGGATATTTTTTTCTTTTGAATGAAAGATGTAAGAAAGAAATGCTTGCGTTGTGAATGAGTGAACAATTGAAAATATTTTGGTAGGTATAAATGTCCGAAATATGAAAATTTGTTTTTGAGAGAAATGGAGATCGTTAGCTCATCAGCCTAAGGTATACATATTGGATTTCTTATCCTACTGTAGCGTTTTAGAAGCAACGCTTTTTCAGTTTTTCTTGTTGAAGCCGTTTTAGAAACCACCTTTTCTTCGTAAAAACACGACAGATGGATTTTTCGTCTGAATAAAAGGTAAGAAAGTAATGATTGTTTTTGTGTGCATGAAGGATTGATTGAATCTTCTTGTGGATGCTCGAAATTTGCATTTAATTTCTTATTTTTGATTTTATGTTTCCTATGTTGTCCCTTTTAGAAACCACGTTTTATCAATGTTTTTTGTAATGTGATGCCATTTTGAAAAACGTGGTTTTTTACTTGTCGCCAAATACAGCAGTGTGCTGTGCTAGGATTTTACGAAAAAGGGCTTATGTATTTTACTTGGAAAAAAACAAATCTTAAAATTTTGGTGGAAAATGGCACAATTCAGTGGTGCAAGTTAGCTGCCTACAGTGATATTATTATGCAAGTACTATTAACTTTAACCAATTGTATTTTTAGGATAGTGATTTTAAGTCTCCTTCATTGTAGAATTGTTAATACCAATCAGAAGTTGAAGAAATGTACAACTCTTTTCAAAGGTATTTGAAAAATTAAAACATTAAAGTCACGGCAGCCAAATTTGGTACTTGCGTATTATCGCAACAATTGCCAACATTCAATTGGCGACCCCAATTTTGCATTCGTGTGCACTGAATTGACAAATGTGCTTCATTTCATATACATAATGTCACCAATAGGTTGTACTAATACATAAGTACTACAAATTTACCATGTAAATTTTCCCATTTTCTACCAAAATATGATAGATTGTTAATTATGTTTTTTCAAACAAAACGCAAAAATCTTTTTGTTCTCCTTTGCTATCATGGTACAATTTCCATGGCGCAAATTTGGTTGTGGTGGTTAATATACAAGTACCAATATTTTTTAAAGTAACATAAAAAATACATTGACATTACCCAGTTTAACACATTAGTCAAAAAGAGAAGACTTTTAAAAGATATGCATTAAAAACATGTTGGCAGATAAAATGTGATTATATTTCAGACAAAAATTTTTAATGAAATAGTATCAGAATGTACTTAACACTTTTGAATGAAATAATGCTTTAATATTTATTATAAATACAAAATTTCTGTTATGTCTAATATAGGTAGGTAGCCTTCTAAGCAAGTAGTATTCATAGCAACAATATGCATTGTTGGCAAATTTTGATGGTTAAGTTATCTTCCAAATCAATATAGAAAATAGTTCTTCAATACATTTATATGTATTTTAGTCAGTGAAAGATTCTCAATGGAATGCCTCACAGCAGACATTTGTTACCCATTTCAGATTAGGTTCTAATTTAATTCTTTATATCTTTAACTATACTGAATAAATTTTGATAACTAATTAGATTAAAATAAGATAAAAACTAAAATAATTGACAAATATGTGAATAAAATTACAATTAAGATTAATAATGATTATCTCAATAAGAGTCCATGATCATACATATACCACCCAAAAGAACAGCTTATAAAACAGTTTATGTACACAAAAATATAATACAAAATCAGATTTTACTAGAAAATTACATTGGAGTTTAATACTTAATTTGTTTTTTCATAAGATATAAAGTGGTTTTAATCTTCAAATTATATAAATAAGGTTTTTAAAAAAAAAAATGTCCTTTTTATTTTAAATAATTATGTAACTGGTAGAAATAAAAACGAAATACAGAACACAGAAATAGCCAAAAGCATCTGAAAATTTTTTAATTGATGTAGATAAACATCCAAGATGTACAAATCAATCCCCCCATAAAGAATACATTATAAAACACTTTCTTATAATAATGAAAAAAGTGTAAATCCATTTTGACATCAATAATTAAGTTGTAATTATAAAAAGTAATTATTATATATTAAGTTGTAGTTGGTATATAGTCAAGTATCATTCATGCACATGGCTCATTCTAGGAGTATCATTCATGCACATGGCTAGAATCTTTTCTGGCTAGAAAATTTAAATCTAATTCTGTTCATTTTAATGCATCTTTATTTCATATATAAATAAGCTAAATAATCAATTATTTTGAAATATAGAAAATAATTATTTGATGTCTAATGAATTTTAAAAATATACGAGATTAAACCCTTTACAGAGAAAAGAATTCATGTCTAGATTATATATTTTGAAACAAATTCTGCAGGCTTATAAATTAAGATAAGGTACTTTATACAAAGATTGCACTACTATATATTTAAACTGCACCTTCAAACATATATAGTGCATAGTCATTCTTGTAATAAAACAAAAGGAAAAAATTTGCTTAGTATAAAAGAATTGGTATAACAGTTTATTTGACAACAAATGCAAATAATAAGCTACTACATATATACTATTTATCTTACAGATAATAAATTTTAAAATGCTTTCAAACATTTCCCGCGATTGAAATATTAATACAACAGTTGCCAAACATCAATATTTTGTTCTAAGATAACCTCTACATTATAATAAATGTTTTGTAACGATTTCCATTTTCCTGTAATTTCAATAAAAACAATCTTAAATTTTAATAAGTGCGTTACAAAGAAAAAAAGCAACTGCTTCAAAGTAAATGTGAAATGTCTTAACAATAAACGACTGCATCCGGATCTTTTTTTTTTTTTAACTACTGCTTTTACTTATTGCCTCATGTTACTTTCGCATCAGTGAGACTAATTTCGATTCGAATCAAGATTTTAAAACAAACCCTCACCATTCATTGTTTTCATTGAAAGGTCATGAATGGCTTTGAAAATCAAAACAAACACTTTACCTTCTCCCGCGCTATCAATAACTTGACATACGAACGCCACCATTCCCAAGCTAATGGCGGAATTCGATCGGCACACCATACGAGAGAGTGCAAAGAACATGAAATGAAATTATATAGAGTTAAAAAATACTATTTTCAAGTTACTCAAATGCAATTCGAAAAAAATATCTGCAGTTTAAAATATATTTATAAGAATAAAAATGACCCATAATGGCGGAAGAAGTTTGCCGGTTTATTTGGTAGACATAGCACGCATAACTAAAACCATTGTTCTCGGTTCTTTCCGCGATTTCTTCACATCTAAATTCTTCCTGAAGATCATTTATTTTGATTATAAATTAATAATAACGCACATAAATTCTACTTACCAGCTTGAGAATCTGTATATTACTACACTGCCGTACCGTGACGACACGCATGTGTGAAGAGAGCAGAATATTTTTGAGCCAGATAGGTAAAGTTGAAAAAAAGGGTGGAAGGAACGGCATAGCGCGATTGGATTGGCTATGGACTTCATGACGTCACCGGTATCTTCCCTTCCGACGGTAGAACAGCATGTCCCTTGATTGATGGAAGTTTTATTTCTCTTTTTTTTAAAAATATTCTTGAGCGATCCCATCTACAGCAGGGTCAAACAAACACTGTCTTCCAATGACAACACAAAACACAACGAAAACATTTGAAATTAAACCTATTTCTTAATTTCGCGAAGACTCGCTCTCTATTGTCATAGAGGGCGCTCAAGTATCTTCGATCAGTTCATTTCTTTTCTTTTTGTGTGCAAGGCGGTATAGCGATTTTTATATTTCAAGAATATGATGGTGTTTTTACCACACTTTACAAAGGGGAAAAAATTTCATACATCAAATAATAAATTAAAAACTTATTGTGAAATACATTTAAGTCTATTTTTTATTTCTTGACTTTTCGTCATTTTTTTTTCTTTTGAAATTATAGTAAACAATTTGATTAATTTCTGGATAATCCTAAAGGAAATATCAGTGCCATACTACTTTTATAATAAAAGATGAATAGTTCACAAATTTAGTGTATAAAAGAGCAAAAAGTTAAAAATTAAACTTTGGGCTATTTTTTTATATTTTAAAAATAAAGCATTTTAAATTTTAATTCAATATAAACGAAATAAAATAATCAAAAATGCAATTAAAAACGTGATCGAATAGAAAATTTTTTTATTAATTTCCATAGAAGAAGAAAAAATTATAATTATTTTGAAATATTTAAGAATTTATTTTAACAAATATTGTACTATTGTTATTTTGAATAATCCATTTGTTATCAAAATTATAAAATTTTCAACCAGATCAAGAAAAAATGGTACAATTATTTTTCTGAATGGTTAAAATGAAAATGTTTGCTGATATATCGCATATATTTTTTAACGAATGAAACGCACTTGTCAGAATGATTAGCATGTGCAACACGTGGTTTGTACTTGCCCCACGTGCTCTTTAAAAAAACTAATAATTGCCTCTTATTTAAATCTTTGCATTCTCCCCCCTTAATATTGTAGGCGGGTGACATTCAAAAGACATTGCATTTAATAGAATGTAGATTTTTCGGAAAAGGTGCAATTCACCCACGTACTTATTCTTATTTATTTTTTGGTATTATGTTCAATTTTTTTACATTAATTTGTATGACTAAATCAGTATCTTACCTTACATTTTATTTTAATAAGAGATAAAAATTTTAAAATACATTGGATTTCTGAATATACATATTCAGCTTTTACTGAGTGAAAAAGGATAAAATATCATAATTACAAAGTAACTTTGTGAAATTTAACTATTATTATAATAACATAATAATCATTTAAATGAGAGGTTCCCAAACTTTTTTGTCTCATAGACCCCTTGCCGTGTTTTTCAGTTTTATGTAGACCCCTATTTACCTAATGATGAATTTTTGCAAATTTATCAACTTAAATGTTTTCTTTGACAGCTGGTACAGAGCTATACTTGCTTTAAAATAATTAAATTTCTAAATGTAGTGAACACGTGTTAATTAATTAAATTAAAATTTAATTAATACTTAAAATAACTGTTACATAAAGTAACTGAGCAACAAACAAATGCTTTTAATGGGAGAGATGAATCTGGTGCTTCTAAAATTGCTGATATCTGTTTCTAAATTTTATTTTAAGATCTCCTTAGTGCCTATTTCGATCAGTTCCTTTTGTAATAGGACATTTGTTTTTTCTTTCAATGTGACCATATTAATTAATTGCATACATACTGCAGCATTACCATATAAGTAGTCAAAACATTCTCAAACCTAGTTTCAAAATCTGAATAAAGGGCATTAATGTTGAACGTAGGCTAAGGCGTCCTTTTCCTGGCAGATTGTGTGTGACAAATTGAGAAACTAGGAAAATTCAGGGCGTCCAATATTATACTCCTTAGGTAAATTATTGCAAGAAACGCCGAAATGATGTTCCTTGTAACTGCAAATTAACTTCATTAAATTTAGTAAATAAATCTGTTAAACAGGTAAATGTGTTTTCCACTTGATTATATATTTTCTTTTTAAATTAAAGTCATGATCTGGTTTAATTAAAGTCAGTATCGTTAGTACCCCCCCCCCCCATTTTACAACTCATGGACCCCCAAACTATTTTTTCACTGACGTGGATCCCCTGCATGTTGTCATAGACCCCTGGGGGTATATATAGAACACTTTGGAAATCACTGATTTAAATTATCATGTTCTTATTTAAACTTTTAATTTTTGTAATTCATATAACATCTGCTTTAAATTATAAATTTTCTAACTTGTTAATAAATTTTTTAATACATTTGGAATTAATGTAAGAATTTATCGCTATAATAATACTAAAAGAACATTCCATCAGAAATATATTTCACTTTTATTTTCAAATTTCTCTGGAAATAAAAATTTTCATCATGTTCCAAATATGAAAAAATGAATTTAGATATATAAATATTTCATGCAAACATTACATTCTGTACAATATTTAATTCGTTACATTTAACATTACTAATCCTGTTTTGTCGAAATATGGTTGACTGGAAAAAATAAATAGCTATGGACCATTCTTCATAGTATTTTAGTGATAAAATAATCGAACAATAAACTTTTAAATTCTTAATTTAAATCACACAATATAAATAGATTTTTTTTTTTACAGACTACCGAAAACTGTCAAATTAATACATAAAAACTTTCCATTAGTTATTTGTTTTCTTGTTTCTCAACTATCCCAAGTTAACACAGAAAAAAGGAAAGGAAATTAACATGGCATACCACATGTGTTTTTTTTTTTTTCGGTTGAAGCCCCATTTAAAAAATTTTATTCTATGCTTTGAAACATTTTGGGGAAAGGAAGAACTTATAATTGGGAAACTTAGGTAGGGTGATGAGTTCCATTGAATGACAATAGCTATAAGAAAAAAAACTAAAAAGATATAGTGGGGATGTAGGAAAAATATCACACTCAGCAATGAAAACATTTCAACAAAAGCACGTTGTGTCCAGGAGCTCGAGAAAACTGTTTCCTCATACATTTTCTAACAAATGATCTCTAGTTTGAAATTCATTTCTTGATCAAATGAAGAACTATGTATACCCAAAATATACCAATAAATAATTTTTTTCAGTCAAGGAGTCATTTGTGGCTTAATTAATTCTATAACAATTCTATCCCCCAGAATCACCCATTTATTTCTTTTTATCTTAGAAAAAATGTCTCGAGGATTTAATTTAATTTTAAACAAGTAATTTATAAAAGAAAATTTTAACGTCAATTCATACTTTGTTAGAAAAACGTACTGGTGCCATCTGTTGCAACTGATTGTAACTACGACGTAAATAACACAGAATAAATTTAAAATTAAAAAATAAATTTTAATTAATGAATTGACATTTGAAAAAACTGTATGAACATCAAGTGTCATCCACTACAAGTTTAAGAAAATTTATTTAAACTTGATTGGATGAATAGAAAGTACTTTTTAACGATTGAAAATTTGAACAAGATGAATATATATGAATATAGAGAGAGTATGAGCTATAACAGTAGGAATTGAAAAAAAGATTAAATCTTTTAAGCCATAGTGTATGTTGGGTAGGGTACATGTTCAGAGACTCTGCTTTATACAATTACTAAATACTAGTTCAGGCAGGTTAGGTATTTTCATATTTTTTACAATCTACAATTCAACTGAGACCCTACATCAAATAAAACTTCTACACATACGCCCTTTCTTAAGATTACATTTGAAGTGAGAAAAAGATTATACAAGATATATAGAAAGCAGATAAGAAATTCCTAAATGTACATTTGGAGAAGGGAGGAGAATGGTATATTCGTCATAAATGCTTATTCTTGTGTGAAAACTTCTATACTTACATTGGAAAAATAAATTCGCTTTTTTTTTTGTAGCTCCTTAACACCAAAAATAAATTTATAAAAGAGAAAAGTGACTTACTCACTCATCATGAGGTATCTATAAGACCTACAGACTTGAAATTTGGCAGGCATGTTCCTTTCATGGTGTTGAAATCCGCTAAAAATGGGTTTTGCGTTATAGATAAATATATTCACGTTTTGAACTCTTCAACCTACAGATTCGAAATTTGATAAGCATATTTTGTAACAGGTCTATCCGCGTTCCTTATAATAATCCTCTTGGGGAAAATCTTTTCTTTAAATATTGTTCAATTGAAAACCTCCTCCCGAAGAAGAAGACGTAGTCTATATAAATTATGTCGTGTACTTTAGCATTAGTCTCCCTGTTCGACGAGGGAGAGAGGTTAGAAGCTAAATGATAACTGTGAGGATTAACGCAAGTTAATATAAAGCTAGACGAAAGTATTCAGTAGATTATCAGCTTATTATTTAAGATTGACGATATGTCAATTAGATAATTGAATCGGATTAGCGTTGGCTTAAAGTAAGTTGTTAAATTTATATCGTCTTCCTCGCTCTTGCTCCCTTCATTAGTTTACGGTGCATTTCCTAATCTTGGGTTGTTCAAGTTTGTTAGGTTGTTGAGACTTGTAAATAAATTGTGTTCGCTTTGATTATGGCTAATCTTCCTTCTAACTCTCGTACACTGATGGTTGAGGAAACCCAACCTTCACAATTTCTTTCGTTGAGTAGAGATACACTAAGAACGAAACATTATGTCGCCCATCCGGTATAGTGGTTAGCGACGCTGACTACTGTGCCGTAGGGCCTGGGTTCGAATCCCGGAGAAGACATGGATGCTTGTAAATGTATAGTGCTTTCACGGCATGGGGGTACTCTAAATAGCCGTCGAGCCGCAAGTCCTCTCGTGTGGTTGGTGGAAGGGGAAGAGAGGTGGGAAACCCCTTAACACTCCCAGGGTGTTCTCCCTCAAAATTGGAGTGGAACCGTGCCAAATCGTACTGTCACCTGCATGGTGCTCAAAGCTACGGCTAACGACAGGCGTAAAATATAGCCCGATGCCATGATGAATTTCGTGGGCCATGATCTGACTACGTCAGACAGGTGGCGATAGCAACAACAACGAAATATTATAGAAATCGACTCCTATGGGGAGGGGTTGCGGGGAGTTTCTGGGATAAACAAAAATAAAAAGATACATAAAATAAATTACCTCTTTCGAAATACCAGACCTAGAAATCTGGAACTATTATAAATTTGATGTATGCATGTTTCTTTTGTTGAGTTGAAAATCCTCTAAAAATGGGTCTTTCAGAAATAACCCCTCAAGGTTGGTTACGGGGTATATTGATGGGGGGGGGGAGTTTCCGTTTTTGAACTAGTAGACTTAAGACTTGAAATTTGGCAAGAATATTTATTTTGTTGAGTAGCGATCCACTAAAAATGGGTCTTGCGGAAATCCCCTTTGGGAAAGGCTATTACGGGAACTTAAAAGATAATTCTACTTCAATTTTAGAAATTCTCCTGTCTTCTTTTAAATCAAGAGATAAGGGTTATAAGAATGTTTTTGAATACAATCAAACGCTTAAGACTTAGATATAAATTATTCATAAAGTGTATATATTCCATACATCATGAAACAATCAGCGAAGCGGGCGGGTAACGGATCTAGTCATATATAATATTCTTATGAATTGAAGCGATCTCATAAGATCAAAATGCAATGATTGTTGTTTCAACTGCACAATAAAGACGCCTGTCCTTATTAGAATCTTTTAATGAAGAGTATATTCCAGTGGCGCACACAGGAATTTTTCAAGGGCGCTCCAAGATCGGAAGTCCACAATTTTCGTATCATGCTCCAAAACGTCGTCCAACATATTCTTTTGATTTTGTCAAGAACAAAACACAGTAAAAAATTAATTATTGAATAAATAATTAGCATTAATTGCCGGCTGGGTGGCGTGGTTGGTTTATCGCTGGCCTTCTGCACCCAATGTTGCGGGTTCGACCCCGGCCCAATTCGGTGGATTTTCATGATGCAGAAAATCAACAACGGCCATGTCGTATGATTATGCTGCATGTAAAAGATCTCTAGAGTGTCTGTTTGGCTTGGATGCTCCAGGCAAAATTAAATCCTAGTACTGGTTCGCATCGCCAAGAGCTCAGGTGCCTCCCTCTGTGGAGAAAACCGGGCGTCAAAATTGCTTGCTGTAATTGGTATCGCCTATATGGTGCAGCGCTAAAAAGTGATACCAACTCCTGGGGAATGTACTAGGTCTACAAAGGTTTAAAATACCAATACGCAGCCCCATTGAAAAAAATTAGCATTAATTAATAATAAAAAACACATACTTAATTAAATTTCACGTACTATATACATAGGGTTACAATCAATCGGAAAAAAATCAAAGGCTCTGGGGAGGTCCAGACCGGGGACCCCCCCCCCCTCTTATACGCCACTGATATAGACATATGATTATTTTTGGTATTTATGGTTATTGAATTTAAAATCTAGAACGATTATGTATATGATTTGATCAAATGTATTTACTGTGAATTTTCTTATTCTATTACAATCCAAAAAAATTAATTCCATGTATTAATTACTATTACAAAATTTAATTAATTGTGGCAATTAAGTTGTATTGTACAGAACTATTGAAATATTTTTACATATTACATTTATGTTTCAAAATATGGTTTTAAAACGCTTTAAATTACAAATGTGGATCATAAAATTTTTTTATTATGATAACTAACGTAAGTTTCTTAAGGAAAAGTAAAAATTTTGTTTTGTTTTTAATTATTTTTAAAAACACTCGGCTGGGCATTTGTGCTTCGTGTTGATATAAAATTATTTTTCAATTCCTTCAATTAGTTCAAACTCTCCCTATATATATTTATATATCTTATTTACATTTTCAATCATTAATCAAATACTTCTGATTCATCCACTAAAGTTCAAATACATTTTTAGTGGATGGCACTTGATGTTAATACAGTTTTTTCAAATATTAATTCATTAATTAAATCTAATTAATTCATTATAGTTGTAGAGGTATATTTCAGTCGATATTATTCCTCCAAATGGCAGCACCATTGGATAAAACAGCTTTTGCTAAATTTGTGATGAAGATTTAACTTAACCTGTGAATAATCATATGCTAGTTAAAAGTCAGCATTCCTATTACACTGGTTTTAAGATAAATTCTCTTTCCTATTATATTCAACTTTTATTTAAAAAAATGTTATTCCCATTTAATGTGTTTAAAAGGTTTTTTTTATGCTAATTTAAAAGATATTTTGCCACTTAATGTGGTTCTGTCATATGTATATACATATTTATATTATAATTGTAATTATTTAATAAAAAGTAACTAAAATAAAAATTTTCTTTGTTAACCTAAGTAGGAATCGACTTTAATTTTTTTTTTATATATCACTTGTTGGATTATACGAGTTGCATATACTAGTCGATATAACAGACACAACAAAAATTGACAACTTTGCATTTCTTGCTACAAGCTCATTTTGAAATTTAGGTTTTACAATATAAACTGTTGAAGTGTTTTTAATATATTTTTTACCATTAGATTATGGATTGAAGTCGAAGATATTGATTTAGATGCGATTTCATGTAACTTAATGTCATCGTAGTTTTATATTATTTGAAATATTTATTTTATTTTAAGTATGAACAATTACTGATGCATAAAGTGATTAAATAACGTGAACAGCATCTTTAGGGTGTATTTATCATTTCACCAATAACTTTAAATTTTAGATTTTTACTGCCAATGTTCGAGCGAATATTTCCCCTAGCGTTTGTTGACTTTTCAAAAACTAGATTGTAGAATTCAACAAATTGTGTCAAAACTTTTGTTTCAACTTTTGAATAAAGTGATTTGTGTTGTCAAATATCTCTCCCTCGTAACGGTTTATTTTATTTTATTTATTTATTTTAATTTTGAAAATAATAAAAAGTCTTTGTTGGAGTGAAATCAGGAAAATAGTGCAGCCGTGCAAAATTTGAAAATCTGGTCACTTTGATTTCTCAACCCCACCTCGAGATGAATAAACATTGTCGTCAATAAGATGACATTGCCCTTTGAGAATCATACCACACCTTTTTTTTTCCATTGGAGCATCACGTAATTCGTTCAGCAGAGTGTAGTAATAGGTACCAATGACGGTTTGATCCTTCTCTATTTAGTCTATTAAAATGACTCCACGACTGTCCCGAAAAGATATATTAGGCTTCCCCAGCAGACTTCTGAATCTTAAATTTCTTGAGAGAAATGAGTCATAACGATTCCATTCCTTGTTCATTTCTTAGGTTTCTGGATCCTATTGATAGATCAAATACATTCATCCATAGTTACAAGGTGTGACCAAAATAAATCTCATCTCTTAGGTCTCTGGATCCTATTGGTAGATCAAAGAGATTCATCCACGGTTACCAGGCGATCAAAAAAAAATCTCATCTCTTAGGTCTTTGGATCCTATTGGTGTTGATCAAAAAGATTCATCCATAGTTACCAGGCGACCAAAAAAAGTCTCATCTCTTAGGTGTCCGAATCCTATTGATAGATCAAAGCGATTCATTGATAGTTACCAAGCGAACAAAAAAATCTGATCTGTTACGTCTCTGGATCCTATTGATAGATCAAAGAGATTCGTCGATTGTTACCAGGCGACCAAAGAAATCTCATCTCTTAGGTCTCTGGATCCTATTGATAGATCAAAGAGATTCATCCATAGTTGCCAGATGACCAAAAGATCCTTATCCCTTAGGTATCTGGTTCCTAATGATAGATCAAATAGATTCATCCATAGTTACTAGATGACCAAAAAAATCTCATCTCTTAGGTGTCTGAATCCTATTGATAGATCAAAGAGATTCATCCATAGTTACCAGTCGACCAAAACAACATTCTCATCTCTTAGGTCTCTGTATTCTATTCATAGATCAAAGAGATTCATTCATGGTTACCAGGCGACAGAAAAATTCTCATCTTTTAGCTCTCTGGGTCCTATTGATAGATCAAAAAGATTTATCCATAGAGTAACAGGCGGCAGGGCCGGCTCTAGCAATTTTGCCGCCCCGGACAGAAATGAAAAATGCCGCCCCTCTCCCCAACGTAAAAAAAAAACTATTATTAAAAAAGATAAAAATTGTTCATAAATGCACACCTATAAAACTTGAATATTCCTTGCGAAGAAAAAGGGAGCTCTGTATATATATATAACACATCACTCAATTATCACCATAGGCATGCCTACCGGACTAGTCCTGACAACCAACCGCCAAGACGTATTTCGCAGACGGAAAAAACCCACATTCGCCAACTTCCACATCACAGAAATCCAGATAGGGGATGGAGGGCTGCTTTGCAGCCCATATGCCCACAGAATCACCGCAATCAATAAGTCCAGGGCCTAACATATAAATGGCGCTATCTTCTAACTTTTCTAAGCCTAACCTAGTAGTACTAACTTCGAAACGGCACGTGTCAAAATTTCGAGATAATATTTTGCTTAGTTATGAATTTACTGTGGTTTTTGGTGGCAACTGCTTGGAAATCAGAGATGAAAAAGAATTTCGTGTGCTCATTAAACATTACTTTCTGATGGGGGAAAACACAGGTAAAGCAAAACAATGGATTGATAAATGTTATACGGACTCTGCTCCATCGCAAACAACTTTTAAGAGATGGTATGCTGACTTAAAACGTGGTCGTACATACACAAACGACGTTGAACGTTTAAGTCACCCAAATTCTGCAGTTGTTCCAGAAATCATTGAAAAAGTACATGAAATCGTTTTAGTCGATCGTAAATTGAAGTTGCGTGAGATAGCAGAGAATTTAAAGGTATCAGAAGGCAGTGTATTTGCTATTTTGCATGATTATTTGGCAATGAGAAAGCTGTTTTCAAAGTGGGTGCCGCGCGTTTGCTCACTGTCGATCAAAAACAACAACGCATCGACGGTTCAGAACGTTGTTTGGAATTGTTTAAGTAAAATAAACAGGATTTTTTTAGGTAGATATGTAATAATGGATGAAACGTGGATCCATTTCTATACGCCTGAATCCAAAAGATCGTCATATGAGTGGACAGTAGACAGTGAAAGGCGTCCAAAGTGAGCAAAAACTCAAACGTCAGCTAGCAAGGTTATGGCGTTCGTATTTTGGGATGCGCATAGAATTTTGTTTATTGACTACCTTGAGAAAGGCAAAACAATTAATAGTGAATATTACATGGCGTTATTTGATCAACTGAATGAAAAAATAAAGAAAAAGCGTCCTTAAATGCAAAAAAGTACTGTTTTACTAAGACAATGCTCCGTGCCACAAGTCCACGAAAACGATGGTCAAATTGAACGAATTGCGCTTCGAATTACTTTCCCACCCACCATACAGTCTAGATCTAACCCCCAGTAACTACTGGCTGTTTGCAGATCTTAAAAGAATGCTACAGGGAAAAAGGCTTGGTTCAAATCAAGAAGTGGTTGCCGAAGTAGAAGCCCATTTTGAGAGCAAAGACAAATCGTTCTACGAAAAAGGTACTAAAAAATTAGAAGAGCGCTGGGGTGCATGTATCACTCTTGAAGGGAAGTGTCTTGATAAATAAAGTTCAATTTTGCAGAATAGTTTTTGTTTTATTAGTTAGGCCCGGGACTTATTGAGTGATGTGTTATATATATTAAAAACTAAAACATATATATAAAAAATTACCACTGTTTTTTTCTGACTTTTAATTCTGAAAACTTTTTGATCAATTTGCTTAGCTATTTCATGTTCGGTAGCCAATGTAGCTAAGCCATTTAATCTATCTTTAGAATTTGTGAACTGTAAGAAATTTTTTATTAATTTTAATTTTGAGAAACAAATATCTACACTTGCCAAACTTATTAGCAAAGAAAGTAAAATAAATGCAATAGCAAGATTTGGAGCAAATTCTAAGACAGAAATAAATTTTAAAACTTCAACTGGGCTTTTTTTTTTTTTTTTTGCCTGCTAAAGCTGAAACTGACATTATCTCATCTGCTCAATCAAGCGCGTTTATATCCAATGATTCTCCGTCGGTCAACATCATTTCTAAATTTTTACAGTTTTTAATTAATTAAAGTTTTAAGGGTAACTCTTAAATCATGTATATTGTATAAAAATTGAAAACAATTACTGTCAGTAATTAAATTAAATCTGCATTACAAGGCATTAACTGCTTCGTCCAATGTAATAAAATAAAACTCTACCTTGAATTTTAATTTAGGATATTCCATCGGATCATTTTGTGCTTCATAATTAAAATTCACATTTTTCCGACGAACTCTGTGACGTGGCTGCGTCACCTCAAAGTTAGCAGGGATATTAATATTGACGGCCTTTCGACTGTCAATCTTTTGCATCACATTGCATTTAATCAAAAGTCACATCCATAAGAAAAATCTTTACAATTTCTTGAGAGTCCCATAGTAGATGGTAGATCGTAATATTTTGTTTGCAATAGCTTGCTTATTGGATTTGAATGCAATTAAAGGTTTTATACCAAATAATGATGACCATAGGAACTTGAATTGTTAAGTAGAATTTAATAATCAAGAGGCCTCATCTCTTATAGAGTTGTCAATTTCAGCATTATTATAAAAACTAAGTGGCTTTAACGTTTTATGCCCTTTATACAATTTAATAATATAACCCAACGAAAAGTTGATGGGAAAAAAAAATTTTTGAACTATATTAAAAAAAGTACAGGCTCTTCTAAGGATGCTTTTACCATGTCATTAACGTCCAAATTTAAAGAGTGGCTACTACATGGCACATAGATAGTTCGCGGATTTAACGTCCTTATTTTAAATTGAGCCTTTGATTTCTCACCTTTTATATTCACTCCGTTATTGTAGGCCTTCCCCCGCATATCTAGCAAATTTAGCCCTAATTTTTTTTAAGTTTCTCAACTATTAAATTTGAAAGTTCTCTTCCAGTTAATCTTTCAACTGGAAAGAAACCAAAAAAACTCGCATTAGTTTTAACGATAACTTCGTTAGAATTAGATTTCTCAGTACATGTATACCTTACCATAAATGTCATTTGTTCGATCTTGCTGGCATCAGGGACGCAATCTAAAATTATCGAATAATATTTAGCTTGTTTATTTTTATGAACAATGTATAATTTACTATTCTCATATAAAAGATAAATTATCTCGTACTGAATATTTTTAACCTAGATAGTGTACTTTAACTTCTTCCAAATTTTCCAAAAAAAAAAGTATTTTTAAAATTTGGTCCAAATGCCGTCCCGGACATGGGTCCGGTTTGTCCGGCCCTAGAGCCGCCCCTGCAGGCGACCACACACACAAAAAATCTAATCTCTTAGGTCTAAGCATCCTATTGATAGATCAAAGAGGTTCATTGATAGTTACCAGTTGACCAAAAAAAATCTAATCTCTTAGGTCTCTGGATCATATTGATAGATCACAGAAATTCATCCATATTTACCAGGCAACCAAAAAAGTCTTCGTCTTGCTTCAGAAGATTCAACTTTTCCTTTGACAGATTGTACCATGTTTGTTTCTGAAAAAGAGCCAGTAATTTGGGAATAAGCGTGCTGTCACATTTTCCCTACATTGGCAAAGATCAGGATCATTTGATGATTACTTTTTGCTGTAATTGGGTAAAGTCCTCGACTTTCTTCACTGTGTCACCATCGTTAGCAAAATAAATTATCTTCGATTTCTTGGATTATCTTTGAGAGACATGAGGCTAGTTTTAAAATTATTTTTCCGACTGACAACAGTGTATGTAATGAGCTATTATTTCCATATATAGTCATCATTTTATCGTGCATTCGTCGGACACAAGTGAAGGAATTTAATCACACTGTGGATTACTTTAATTTACGGCTTCCTGAAACGAAACAGAACATCATTAATAACTGTAATTTACAACATTATGCACATAAGAATCGAAAAATATTAAGGAGAACAAAGCGACTCACTCATCACGAGATTTCTGAAACAATTAGAGTTCCAAACTTGAAATTTGGCGGGAATGTTTCTCTGGTTGAGTTGAGACCCGCTGAAAACGGGTTTTAGGGAATTCGACTACCAAGAAGGATGGCAGTTAAGGCGACATAAAAGATAAATATACTTCCGTTTTAGAAATTCAAGTCCTGCCCTTTTTAAATCATGAGGGCTATTAAAAAAATTTATTTTATGATATAATCGAAAGCTTAATGCTCTGATTTAGATAACAACTGATGTTAATTATATCAAGTAATAATAGAAGACACTCTACCGTTTTTTTTTCTTTTTTTACAATGAAAAAGTACAATCAAAAACATGAATTGCACATAACCTAAAATTGTGCATATTTCATAGTTACTATTTATGACTCTTGCCATCATTCTAATAGGAGACGAGTTCCACATCGGTAATTATACAACATTACATCAAGATCATGGAATATTTTTCGACTGAAAGAATTGGTCACAACACACAAAACAGATGTTATTGAATTGACACCAAGTCAGGAAAATAGGGAGGACACGGCCAAACCTCCCAACCAAACCCCATTATTTTTTGACAAGTGATGGCAGCAGCACATGGCCTTCCATCATCGTTATATAGGATAATACTGTGCCGATTGAAGACACTCAGCATTTTCCCGACCACACACATTCGATACCTTGAATCAAATGAAGATTTTCGTCTAGCAATATTTTGAAAAAATGAAAAAGTGCTTTCCGAAACATTTTGCTACACTTCCTTTTATTGTATTAGAAAACATATTATTAATTTGTTACTACTAAGATATTACAAACTTTGGGGCAGTCGGTAGCCTAGTGGTTAGAGCATCGGACTCCTGACCGAAGGGCCTTCGATGACCGAATGGGTTCGATGCCCAATGCCGTGAGCGAGTGAATATTAACGCCGCACTGTTCAGCTACAAGAGGGCTTTTGGCGACGGACCTCGTAATTTTGAACCATGGTCAAGTGACGAGGACGACGATTGAGCTGGCATCCCCTCTCCTAACTACCACACGAACGGGAGGACGTTTGAGCTCTCGACAGATTTAACGTGCATCGCTCCCCTACAAGGCGGATCTTCAGTGATACTGGGCCCGAACTCATGACAAGCCAGCCACGAGTCCGATACCTTGACCACTTGGCTATCGCGGCCTCGATGCCCGATGCCTCCAAATACCATTCGAATACTTACGGAGAACGTGCTCGTTAAATCAGTGGGTCCGAAAGTCTTGTGAGCGGTCGCAGCAGAAACCACAGATTCAAGGTTCTGGAGAATATTTCCTCCTCTCCATTGCATAGCTTAATTGTGGAGATGGAGATAGTGTAGCCATCTATCGTGTAGAAGTCCAACCTTTCTCAAGCTCTGGCAATTCTCATTCCTTCCCTTCGGGAAGGACACGCCGAGCACATTACAAACTCTGTATATAGTTCTTGGTACCCAGCTAAAAAAAATCTTCAAATCCTGTTTAAATTTTGAGACACGTTCTTCACATAAATCAAGTTTATATAATAAAATTATGATTGATTTTCTAGAACTGCACACAAAGCTTAAGGTCCTCGAAAATTAAACCAGTTTTGATGGATTACCTGATTGATGAATTTCGTCTTCATCTTTTTGCTGAACAATCAGCGTTCCTAATTCATATTAGAATGCAAGTGGAATGAGTACTTATTAACGTCGCGGTATAAAGCAAGACGATCAGGAACGACTTAAGGAATGGCCCATCTGGCCCAGGGCCTTGCTTCGGAATGGGGCCTCATCTCATTCTCTGTTAGGACTCAGTAAGATCATAATCGGAATAATCTTCATCGTCAAATGTTATTTTTGGACATAGTCTTCAAAAAACTAGGAATTTCGAACCATATGCCGAAATACGACCATCGCTCAAGTCCGTCGTCCATGTTTAGGCCTAAGCCAAGAACGTCTGATGTCTTCTTGAGGCCCTGGACCCAGAGAAATCTTAAGATTTTTGGAGGCTCTGGGCTCTTATGCAAAAGTGGGCCCTACCTGTGATCCTTACTCGTACAAACGGTCATTTGAAGCAAATAAATGAGTATGACTCACAATCCGGTTTGACCATGGTCGCATTTCGACTTAATGAGTTGAATGATTGTGTATTGTGTCAGGCCAAGGTCTAGATATCTCTCTTCACATAATAATAGTACAGTCTGCCCACTTTTGCCAGTTGACATCCAGTTTAAAATTCTTTTTTTTTTTCGGAGAATATGTACGGGAATAATATTTGACCATTAAAATTATCCGGATCACAATCTTATTAATATTGAGTCGAGAACGAAACGTGGCTCTCACCAAGGGCGAGCCCAGCCTTAAGACGTCCCTGCCTAGGTCTACCACCATACATAATCATTACTCATTTCGAGCCGATTTGTGCCTAGGTTTGTGAGATTGTGAGTCATGCACAATTATTTTATCGTTTGCACGAGTATTGATAACTTTAAGGGTAGGCCGACTTTTAAGGGTTAAAGATGGTACTTAATTTTGCATTAGGGTCCCAGAGCCTCAAGAAATCTTAAGACATCACTGAACATGAGGGATACAGGAGAAGGAACTCGCCATGAAGTATGTAGTATATTTCATTGAGTTCAAATTTGCCTTTTAAAGTTCAAAAAATTGCTAACATATAGTATTTATATATATTTTTCTCTGCTCTATTCTATTTTTGAAACTTTTTTCATTATCCTTAAATAAGAAATAAATTTATTAAGGTACCTTTTCAAAGGTATTATCCCGTAAATAAAAGTGTTTCATAATATCCCCTAAGAAATAATACTACTATATTTCAAAAAATTTAAAAAATATTACTCTTCAGAAAATTAAAGTATAATCGACAACAGAAGGCATTGGATCTCTACTTAGTTCATTGTTTCAGTGGCTTCATAATTCAGATTCGTTTTTAGAAATGTCAACTAATCTTCTTGGGGAAAATTTATTTCTTTTTAACTGTATGTTTCATTGAAAACTTTCTCCCGAAGAAGAAGACTTGATTTATGCAAATGAGTTGTTATATTTAAGCGTGGACATTTAGGTACGCGAAGAGAGTCGAAAGCTAGTCGACAGATAGTAGCTGGATATTCAATCATTGATATTAAGAGATTTATCGTGAAGTCTAGCGTAGAATGCCAGAGTGTTTCAAGAGTAAGTGGAGTAGGTTATACTCATATATTAAGTATCCTTAAGCCGTGTGTGATTGCTCTTCTAATTAGTTGTGTAGCGCATTTCCTACCTTTAGTTGTTTTAGTTTAAGTTAGTGGGATAATAAATCCGAATTTGAAACTGGTTGTGGCTAATCTTTACTCTAACCCTTCAAACACCAACAACCTCGACAAGGTTGTTACAAGTAAACATTCTTGATTACACTTGATGTATTTTAAAATATGCAAAAGGAAATGACGCATTTCATACACGAATATTATGCATAAAAAGTAACTAATAACTTAAAGGGGAAAATTTAAGCAGTTCCTTAAAAAATAAACATGCAAAATCTATTGATCACCCAATCATTTCTATGTGTTTTAGCTTTTTTTTAATTGTTTAACGAACATGTCATTTAACAAATTGTTTATCTTTTACTTTTGCAGAGTTATTCCTTCAACAACTTTGTTAGAACTACGCAGTGAAATAAAAGAGCAGTTGGGAACAGAAAATGTGCCGGAAGCTTTTGTTTTCTTGCGAAGTGTTGGAAGAAATTTTACGCAGGTAATTATGCTACATAAGTAAGAAATCTATTTTGATTATTCGGAACAAATTTATCATTCGCTTTCCTTTCAGATTTAAATTATTCTTCTCTCGCTTATTCTCAGGGCAAAATGAGTATTTTTGTAATTAAAATGAGTAAGTACTCAAGAAAAAATGTTTTTATATCATATAGTTACGTTGATCGGGGTTCCAGGATTTTATGTTAGTCGCAAAGAACAAGATTCTTAATGTGGTCTGGTGTTTAGTTTTAAAATGTCTTTGTAACTTGACGTTCAACAAAGAACACTTTTGCGACATAGCACACATACAGCGTGATCTTTTTGTTGTATGAATCCAAATTCGTTAGTCCAAGAATCTTGGAAATCGCGAACATCAAGCTATCTTTTTTCAGTCGCCATTTGATTCAATATGTAACTATTAACTGGCACAATGATGAAACAAACAATATACAAATTTTCACAATAAAATTAACACAACGTGACTAAGTTAAAAGTGACCAAAAAAAAATCACGTGTACATCAAATTAAATTTAACTTTTGACTGAATTCATACTCGGTATTCGTATATCGGCGTGACTAATAGAAAACATGAAAAATGTGTTATAATATCTATTTCTATTAGCTTAATTCGCTCCAAAAGTTAAACATAAAAAATTTATGACTTCTTTGACACAACACTCAAAAAATTACATTTTCTCTTAATATTTAGTTAAAAAGGACCTTTGTTATGAAATCTGATTCACTTGCCTAATTAACCCACATCTTTGTGTGTTTTCTTTTCACCGAATTTATTTCCAATCGAAGTTAAATATGTTGATGGAATAACTATTTTTGTTTAATATATTTCCGATGGAAAACGTCTGTTAAGCAGAATTTTGATTTATACCGAAGACATTTGTTTTTTCTTTTTCCGTCGATGCCCAAACTTTTGGTGGGTAAAAGACAAACTACTTACTTTTTTATTTACAGAGCCGTGATGAATGATTCTCAATTTTGCAAGTATAACTCAATAATTTTTATTTGTGTTGAATATTTAATGCTAATAGTAAGTCACATTTAAACAGAAGATGTTTTCTTTTACATAAAGCATACAAACTACAAGCAAGCTGATTCAGCAGAATCGTTTTATGGCAAAATCGAAAATGAAAAATAACCTTTATATAAAAATGTACGAGGGGATGAAAGGAGAACGATTTAGCTTTATATATAGTATATATCTTATAATTTTGTAGAGTGGTGGCGTGCCACTGGAAATTGCTCCGCGTGCCACATCTGGCACGCGTGCCATAGGTTGCCGACCCCTGATCTAGAGCATTGATCTTCAAACTGTGTTCCAGAAAACCTTGGGATTCCACGAGTCACAATAAAAAAAAAATCGGAAAGAAAACTATAAATGTGTATGCAAAACGGATTCAAGTTCTCGTGAAATTCGTATTACCACAATTATCTAAAGATGATCTCGTATATTAAAATTAAAAATTTTATTTGTGCATAACTTAACTTTGTTGTGAAAAACTTTTTAAACTTTTATTGTATTATAATAAAGGAATTTAAAACTTTTTTCTTTATCTATTAGATTGTGAATATACTATTGTTTGCTATCCTGAGTTCCACAAAGTAATTTTATACTAGTTAGTATAATGTTTTGAAACCTTTTACATTTGGGGGGGGGGGACACCTATAATGAAGAAGATGGAACAATTTATCGACATATCAACAGATTCAATGCAAAAATTTAAATTTAAGCGAGAACACCAAAATTTTAGGTTGCCAATTCTTGCAAAATACGCAGAATTTCTCACATAGCTGTGAACATTTTAATGCCATTCACAAAAATGTATTTAGTAAGTGAAAAATATTTCTCAACGCGAGTGGCTACAAAAACAAAACATAAAAACGAATTAAACGCGGAATATGAAATGCTACTACACATTATTTCCAAAGGCCGACAGTTTGTGTAAAAATTGAGAATACTAAATATAATGCATGCGCAGGTGACATTTGGATCAAAAATAAATATTATCAATGAATAAATAACATTAACATAACAACATAAATTTTTTCAATAAGAAATAAAAATTTTAAAAGTCTTTTCCTATAACATCAAGAATATGTTTATCTATATACTTTAAATATTATTTTAAGATATATTCTTCTAAGTGTGGAATGGGATTCCCCGAAAAACAGTGCCGAATTACTTATTAGGTGGAGCAGGTAATTGCGTATGGGTCCCAAAAATAAAAAAAGAAAACCCCAAATATTTAGCTATTTTTTGCTGCAAGAATTAGCTTTTATTACAGATTCGAATAAGTAATTATTGTTTAGTTACATATTTTTTAAATTTGCTGATTATTTGTTATTTTATTTGTGCAATGAAATATATTGTTAAAATGTTGTGTAATAAGATTATTAGGCTACAGGGCCCCGAGAACTGGACTGCCTAGGGGTCTCCATGTCATTTTATCCAACACTGTGGAAAACATCTTACAGTTTTAAGGGTTCCATGAGCCGAAAAAGTTTGACCACTGACCTTTGTCCAGAAATAAGAACTCTTCCATGGACAAGATTCACTGCTGTTTTAACCCCTCCCCCCCCTGAAAAAGAAAAAAGAACTAGCTTTTCTCTACCAGTTTTACGATTTTGCCCCCCTCCCCCTCCAGTCAGGGAGTGTCTCCTTTCGCTGAGGGGAGAATTTTGTTGAAAGGAGTACCGGAGAGATAAATTTATTGCCCATCTAGGGAATCTTTAAAAAATTTTGTGCCAAAAATTTCGCAATAGCCAGCGCCATCTAGATGTCATGTAAGATGTTAAACAACGGAAGCCTTTCACCTTAACATACTTCAATGTAAATGCCGACTTAAGGTATCCGACTACCCTAAAATTGTGAATTTTGCCAAAAACTGACAATTTTTTTATGATTTTATTTTATAGGCCATCTTATTAGCTTCATAAAAATACCAAGTTTATTATTTCCCATTCACTAGAACAAAAACTATAAGTGTTTTAGTCAAAGCAGATGCCAAAACTTGAATCAAGATGTCGTAATTTAAAATGCGTTTTACTCGAAAAAAATGTGTTTTTTTTTTTTTTTTTTTTTTTTTTTTTTTTGAAAATGATCAAACAAGGACAGCGATTGCTCAAAAAGTTTTGAAATCAATTAACTGAAAATTTATGTGTATGTTCTGTATAATAGTAGAAGTGTTTTTTAAGATTTATCAATCACTGTTTTATTACAAAATTTACAGTCCCTTATGGGAATATAATCATTGTTTTTTTAAGCAATTTCATATAATAACTAAGATAAAGTGCTCTAGTTTTTGTAAAAATTAAAACATCTCTTATCCAGAAGGTCATTTCAAAAATGAATAGAAAAGCAACATATCAAAAATTGAAAATTTGTTCATAAACATTTTGTACCCGTTAATGTAATTTTTTGAAAATTTTTACCCATTTTTTTCCATTTTAGTAATCATAATTTCCTTTTCTCTTCTTAATTTTAGAAAAATTTTCTTGAAATGTACAAACAAATCTAAAAACCACAAAAATTCATTCCCCATATCTCCATTTTAAAAAAAATTGTCGCAAGTAGTCGGATATTTTAAGTGACAAGATAAATTTGACTCAAAATTATGCTTAATTTACAAAAAAAAAAAAAAAAGTAATCAGAGACATTAATCGACCTGCAATATTTCTTTTCTAAGTTTAATTATTATAGTCTCGTCGAGTTTAAATTTTTTCAAATTCCGCTTTAGCATTTAACTGAATCAAAGAATTTTAGAATTAGTTTTATGAATTTTTTTTAATTAAGAAAGAGGGATGGAAAGCTTATCAATACTTCTTAATTATTTATCATATCAAAAATACTTTTACTTCTTAAGTATTTCTTTTTTCAAATTCATGGGAAATCAGCAAATTAGGACCTTTAAAAATATGTATAATAAGATTCCTAAATAGTGCAGTACATAAATTTCACCACTGCACGTGATGAAAAATGATATCTTCATGTATCAAAACTTCTTTCTCAACATCAGAACAATGATATGGCTTATGCGTTACGTAAAGTCTCTATGTAAAATATATTATATATTTTTCAGTGTAATAACTTTAGAAAATTTAAACATATGTAGCTTTCAAGTTACACTATTCTGCTGTCAATTTAAAAGAATGGGTTGATGAAATTAAAGAGCTCTTCTGAAAAATTGACATTTACTTAGATCCTCCATATACAATCTTGGTTGCCTTTTTAGGAATTTTCTCAATATTTAGCTCATTTTCTAGATACTCTTTTAAACTAATTTAATTATTTAACTCCAAGTAAATCTTAATTTTCGAGCATTAAATTTTTCTTTTAGAGAATAATTTGAACTAAAGAACAAGTAGTTAAGGTATTCGATTACTTGCAGCAACATTTTCTTTAAAAAAATGGTGATATTGAAATATTTTTGTGGTTTTTAGATTTATTTAGTACACTTTAAGAAAAAAAAGGATGAAATTAAGAAGATAAAAAGAAATTATTACTACTAAAATGGAAAAAGATGGGTAAATATTTACAAAAAAATAACATAAACGCGGCCCATTCTGTACCAAACGTTTATAAACAAATTTTCAATTTCTCAATTCTGATAATTTGCTATGTTATTCATTTTTAAAATGACCTTCAGGATAAGATATATTTTAATTTTTACAAAAACTAGAGCTCTTTATGTTAGTTATTATATGAAATTGCTTTAAAAAAACAGTGATTATATTCACATAAAGGACTATACATTTTGTAATAAAACAGTGATTGATAATCTTGAAGGTTAAAATACTTCTACTGTTATACAGAACATACACAAAAAATTTCGGTAAATTATTTTGAAAACTTTTTGAGAAATCGCTGTCCCCGTTTGAGTTTTTCGAAGAAAAAAAACACATTTCGAGTAAAACGTATTTTAAAATTTTATATCTTATTTAAAGTTATGGCATTTTACTAAAACACTTACAGTTTTGGTTCTAGTGAATAGCAAATAAAAAACTTGGTATTTTTATAAAGCTAATAAGATGACCTATAAAATAAAACCATAAAAAAAATTTGTGAATTTTTGAAAAAAAAATCATGATTTTAGGGTAGTTGGATACTTTAAGTTATATGCAAATCTCTCTAAAACTCAATGCTGGAAGTCAGAGCCCGGCAGGGCTAAGTATTTTATAAACCTACCAAATAGCATAACTTATTCAGAAACCTGCACTTATTGAAGTTAAACTGTCTGCATATTTTTAAGTATTTAAATTATACATCTGTGCTTTTAAAAGGAAAAAAGAATGAATTGCTATAAATTTTAAGATTGATTGATCATTGATTATTCAGGGAAAAAAAATTGATTAGGTTTCTTCTGGGGTAAAAATTATGTTCTTAATTCAGCGTTTCTCAAACTGTGGGAACCCAGGAGGCGTGATAACACTACTAGGAGGGCGCGAGCATATTGCAAAGTCGAAAACAAAATATTATTTAAAAATTATTTATGAACTGAAAGGCAACGAAAAAAACACATTCTAACATCATAAGAAATAAGTACACATTTACAATTATATAATACACTTATAAATGTATCAGTACTGTACAATGTATTTTATAATCAATTTAACAATACTAAGTTAAGAACAAGTTTAATAATTACCAGTGACCCAAATGGCTTGTCATATATATATGAAAAATTATATACAAAAATAAACTCTTTATCTTGATAATTTGTACGGTTTATAAATAATCACTTAACTGTCGCTTAAAAGTTACGTGATTCGTTCCCCCATGCCACCGTTTTCTACGTATGTATTGGGGGGGGGACAGGAATAGATAAGCAAATCCTCTGAAAAAAATAAATCCTTCGCAAACACACACACACATTGTTAGGTTCCTGTTATTGCATTCCAAAGCCCTCGGAATAATTTTATGGATAGCAGTGCACAGAACAGATGGTACATCGGAAAGACGTATACATACGTCCGGGGAAAATAACGCTTTGGCTGAGCGAGACGTTTATATAACCCGCGGTGGCACTTAAGAGGTTTAAGTCGTACTGTAGCTAGCGTCAAATTATAGTATTACTGAATTCATTATAGTGTAATTGTATGGAAGGGGGGGTGCGATGAAAATTATATATGATTGAATACTGGATCGCAAACACTGAAAGTCTGAGAAGCACTGCTTTATAGGTAAACTTAGTATATAATAATATGGACTGACATGCAAAAGAATGAATCTTCATTTTAAAATAGTAAATAAAGATAAATATTTGAATACTGAATAGTATTATCTTAATGGAACTTCTTTTAAACTCTCGAATAATCAGAAAACCAGACATTACAGAGAATTTTTGATATTGCCATGAATACCTAACCTAACTTCATAATTAAATTAATGATTGATCCAATCCAAATCTGCTTATCTACAAGCATCTCAATTGGTTGGTTTTATGTGAAAGTATCCATTTTTTCCAACCAAGTTGTCAAGAAAAGTTGAAAAACATGAATTTTCAAACTCATAGTTCTTGTAGTAACTTACAGAGTGCATTAAAAAAACTCTGAAGTGGATTGAATTATATCTGTTGTGAAAAGGAAGTAAAAGGGAGGTTTGAATCAAGAGGGTAAAGGTCGAAAATGAAGAAAAATCGCTAAGCTATTCCGAAGATGCGTCATCCATTTTCGCCAAAAGTAAAAATCTCGTAAATCTTATGTTTTTCCACAGATAGATATATCCTGGGGGACACAAGAACATTTATCCCCTTATAAACTCCAAAAAATTTTCTCTTCCTAAAAAATTACAATGAAAATAATTTGTTTTGAATTCTGAGCCTTCATATCAACAGGATAAAAATCGAAATTTATTTATTTTTAAATTTTAGCTTATAAACCTCATTTTTTTGTGTACTTAATTTGCAAAAATTCCGGATTGAGGGAACAACGAAATTGGGAGCTTCATTGCCGCTCAGGCGTGAGTTCGAGACTTGAATTTTCTATAGTGTAATATCTTCTTTCAAAGCACTACAGCTTGTTACCAGCTAAGGCTGTATCAGTCAGCTAAAGACCCCATCACATACGCATATTTGGAGCAACCGTTTCGTTAAATTTTTCACGCAGATGAGGGTGAAGGGTTGCCGTAAGCAAAATGACATGCTGTGACGTTAGCCACGTTCTACCTCCACATTGAAAAATTACTCACCGATTTTTCTGCTTCGGGAAACGAACATCGATTATTATTTCTTTTATTTCGCTCGTGCTTTTGCTGATGGGCACAAACAGAAACGGAACACCATTCTGCTTAAAATATTATACACGATTAAAATATTATACGCCATATCTGATGCGTTTGACGAAGCCGACGCTGACATCTGTACCACCATCTTGTTTATAACGTAGGGCACCGAAGAACCCCATTGGCTGGAATTTCAAGCAACTTTTATTTGGAACAATTTTTTTTCAGATCACTGAGGAAAAGTTGTTTGGAACCGTTGCTATGGCAACTAGGTAAAAATTATTCGAAATCGGTTGCTTTCAAGGAAAATTGTTCCAAATACGTGTACTGTGATAAGGCCTTAAGACCATCTTGATCTGTTTCCTGCCATGTTCTTCCATCGGTTATCTCGCAAGTCCTTCAACCACTTTTCTACTTTATCCATCCACCTTGTTCTCGGTCTTCCTCTTTCCCTCTGGAACTTTTGGAAAGTTATTTTCTTTACAGGATTTTCATCGCTTTTTCGAAAAACATGTCCCAGCCACTTTATTTTGGAAAGCCTTGATCACTTTGACTGTGTTGGGTTCTCTGTATTTCAATTGAAGTTCAAGTTTGTATCGTATTCTTCAGATTGTGTTTTCTCTAACTGCACCAAAAATTTTTCGTAAGATTTTTTTCTCGAAAATCATCCGTTTCTCTTCGTATTCTTTGATAATTATCCAGCATTCGTTGCCGTATAAGACAATTGGTCTTACTAGAGTCTTATATAGCTGTATTTTTGTTTTGTTACTTATGTATTTAGATTTAAACTGGTTTCGAATCCATAACATCTGTTAGTCATCTGGATTCTATTTTTAATTTCAATCTTTATGTAATGACTATTATTTACAAGTTGCCTAAGTATTTAAATTGAGTCACTTGCTCAAATTCAAAAAATATTCATTAATTTTCATTGGTTGTAGATTTGAGATTCATATTGTAATATAGGATACTGCAAACTAACGTACGTCAAGTGCAATGCGCTTGCGTAATGTAATTTGAATTTTGTTGTATGGGATGTTTATTCAGATGGTGTTCGTGTCTGTCAGCTACAAGAGAGAATTTCTAGGGTAGAAGCTATTTTTATAGAACAGAAATTAAAAATCTCTATTAATTTTGTGTTCATATTTCTGCATTAACATTCCTTTTATTTGCAATTACTTTGAAATTCATTATTCTTTAATCGTCCTATTCTTTGTAATCTTTTGTATATGCTTTGTAAAATTTACTCATGTCCAGAATTATTTGTTGTTATTGTGGGTACAATCAGCAAACATATTTCAGAGTGTGATTTAAGAACATTAAAAGAATCTATTTTTAGTTATTAGTAAGAATCTATTTTTAATTATTAGTAAGAATCGATTTTTAATTATTAGTAAGAATCGATTTTTAATTATTAGTAAGAATCGATTTTTAATTATTAGTAAGAATCGATTTTTAATTATTAGTAAGAATCGATTTTTAGTTATTAGTAAGAATCTATTTTTAATTATTAGTAAGAATCGATTTTTAGTTATTAGTAAGAATCGATTTTTAATTATTAGTAAGAATCGATTTTTAATTATTAGTAAGAATCGATTTTTAATTATTAGTAAGAATCGATTTTTAATTATTAGTAAGAATCGATTTTTAGTTATTAGTAAGAATCGATTTTTAGTTATTAGTAAGAATCGATTTTTAGTTATTAGTAAGAATCGATTTTTAGTTATTAGTAAGAATCGATTTTTAGTTATTAGTAAGAATCGATTTTTAATTATTAGTAAGAATCGATTTTTAATTATTAGTAAGAATCTATTTTTATTTATTATTAAGAATCTATTTTTAATTATTAGTAAGAATCTATTTTTAATTATTAGTAAGAATCTATTTTTAATTATTAGTAAGAATCTATTTTTAATTATTAGTAAGAATCGATTTTTAATTATTAGTAAGAATCGATTTTTAATTATTAGTAAGAATCGATTTTTAGTTATTAGTAAGAATCGATTTTTAGTTATTAGTAAGAATCGATTTTTAATTATTAGTAAGAATCTATTTTTAGTTATTAGTAAGAATCGATTTTTAATTATTAGTAAGAATCTATTTTTAGTTATTAGTAAGAATCTATTTTTAATTATTAGTAAGAATCTATTTTTAGTTATTAGTAAGAATCTATTTTTAATTATTAGTAAGAATCGATTTTTAGTTATTAGTAAGAATCGATTTTTAATTATTAGTAAGAATCGATTTTTAATTATTAGTAAGAATCTATTTTTAATTATTAGTAAGAATCGATTTTTAATTATTAGTAAGAATCTATTTTTAATTATTAGTAAGAATCGATTTTTAATTATTAGTAAGAATCTATTTTTAATTATTAGTAAGAATCGATTTTTAATTATTAGTAAGAATCTATTTTTAATTATTAGTAAGAATCGATTTTTAGTTATTAGTAAGAATCGATTTTTAATTATTAGTAAGAATCGATTTTTAATTATTAGTAAGAATCGATTTTTAATTATTAGTAAGAATCGATTTTTAATTATTAGTAAGAATCGATTTTTAATTATTAGTAAGAATCTATTTTTAATTATTAGTAAGAATCGATTTTTAATTATTAGTAAGAATCTATTTTTAATTATTAGTAAGAATCTATTTTTAATTATTAGCAAGAATCTATTTTTAATAAGATGTTCATTTGCATTCTGAGATATTTAAATTAAAACCATTGTCATTAATAATGAAAGAGAAAAAATCTGAATTATTTTAAATAAATTTTTTTCCATTTCAATACAAACCTTATTATTATTTTTAATTTGTTTCATTTAAATAGTTAATGATTATTAAAACGTTTTTAGTTATTACTAGCTTTTACCCGCGGCTCCGCTCGCGTTGATGTCTTTAAATAACTGTCAAAGTCGTAATCATTATCATTAGAAAGTAAATAATATACTATGGTAATTTTTTATTGCTTCACTGGAACCAATAAAATTTAAAAATTCTAAAATTGAGCTTAGTTTAAAAAAACTGAAACGTAATTTATTATAATAATTAACAACAAACATTCAATAATTTAAACTATTAATATTTTTAAGAATCGAAAGTATCAACGTTTAATATATAATTCCTCTTTAAAAGAACTCAAAACAGAATATTATTCTAAGGTGCTACTGTATACCATATATATATATTATATGTTCTTCCATCAGTTGCAAATATGGGAAGATTTGGGCGTTGGACACACCGATCAGGCTACATATAGTTGGCCATGGGGAAACATTGCTTTTCCAAAAGCACCCCTGCTACCTGAAATGTTAGCTTTGTTAATAGCAACAGTAAAACTGGAAATTGAACTTGTTTGAATTGAGACGGTAGATCAGTGCGGATACTTGGAATTCGAGGTATGATAACACACTATCCCTTTTCATAACATATGTTCAAATATTAGCACCAAGTATATTCTGCATCAGTTTTGTGATCCAAAGCCTCGTTCCTTTACATAGTCGAGAAGCATCGAGATTTTGCATAACTGGTACATTTAGTTTTAATTGAAGTTTATGTGAGGGTACACCCGAAAGTTCAAGTGAAATTTAGAACTCCGTGGGATATGAAGTGCTTTGTTCTTTAGCCATGATTGTATTCATTGATAAATATTTCTTCATTTCCCCACTCCCCCACACGTCGTTTAAATTTTCAATGTTGATTTATGGACAATGTCATTGTTAGGTGCCACTATTGAACTTGCGCGCAATCACGGATCCCAATTTAAATTTTGTTTGCATGCCCGGGTAAATTTGAGCAATAAGATTTACATCAATTTCTTCTACATTCTAAAATTCTCTGAAAGTAAAATATAACCTCCAGCATTTGCGTCCAAACATCCATAACCGATTTCCATTTGTGTCTCTGCATAATGTTCCGAATCTACGTCATTATGAAGATGCACTCTCATATTCGTTTTCAGACTGAATTTTTCAACTTTTCACCATAAGCTTGAATTCACCAGCCAATATATAATAAAACTACTATTCCTCCTATAATATCTGTACTATCTTGTAAATCCTGAAGAGTCCGATTTAACGCTTCTATAGCTTTCTTGTGAGGCATCGTACTTTCATCCCACACTAAAAGCTTACATTGTGGAAGCATCCATCCTTGAGAGCTATTTTTTTCTGAAATTTCGGATGAGTGAATCTTCAAATGCAAGATTAAGCGATAATTTTAAAACGCAATGTGCAGTATGACCGTTGGTCAGTAAAATCGCGGCTGTACCAGAAGAAGCCATAGCAACTGCTATCTTCTAGGTTTTTCTGATGGTCATTAATAATAAGTTTAGCAAAAACGTTTTTCCGATTCCTCCAGGGGCTTCGAGAAAAAGGAGTGCACCACTGCTGGATACGATTTTGCGTAACACTAGTTGGAAAATGTGACTTTGTTCTGGAGTTAATTGAGGGATAAATTCTGTTACTTGATGTTGCAATGCTATAAAATCATAGTTTAATTCTCAATCAATTTCATTATCGAAGCTATTTCCGTCGACATGTCTAGGACTAATCATTCCAAAATCATGTAGCTTCTTTTCAACCATTCTGAAAACCTTTATTGCATTTCGTTGTAGATGTGTTCATTGAAAGGCATATTTGCTTATACTTGCTGCAATCGTCGCAAAATATCTTCGACCATGTAGTCTTTGTACTTATTCCAAAAGGTTGGAGGATTAGAAAGACCGAAGATGAAATAAGTATTGCGTAAAGCTCCCTAATTTTATTCGGCGAGTGACATTGTATGGATGCCTCCACAATTTATCTTCAAAGTAATACCTCCATGTAAAATATCTAAGTTCAGTATAAGTGAAAAATTTGAATACTGTATAATTAGGTGGGGAAAAAATTCAAAGTAATAAGTACTCTCAAAACTACTAAAGTAATCAAAACTTGTTATGAAACTGTGTCAATTAATATTACCATAGAATTTTCAATATCACGCACGCGCAGTTCGTTAAACTTTATTTCGTTTCCCTCTTTAAAAAATGGGAGAAAATTTGCATTAAAATATATGGGATTGTCGGAATAGAGAACTTCTTAGCCAACTTGGCGATATTTCTCAAAGTTTGAATTTGACATTTAACAAACGTAACTTAATAAACGCTAGACATTTAATAAAAAACCATTTAAAAAATTGCTTTTTGTAAAGATGCTAAATTACACTATGTTTCAGTTATTTTTGTTACAAATGTGAGAAAGTTTTTTTTTTTTAAATTTCCATTATTGACCAAATGCATAATTTTGCGCCAACTTGGTGGGGCGTAAGGAACGTCAACGTTTTACCCGCATAGTTCCCGTTCCCGTAAGAATATGGAGATAAAATATATCTTATGTTACTTGCTGATAATGTAGCTTTCCATTGGTGAAATAATTTTTAAAATCGAACCAGAAGTTCTCGAGATTAGCCGGAACAAACAGACAGACAGACAGACAAAAATTTTAAAAAGTGATTTTTTGATATAAGTACCGTATATGCCTTTAAATGCATTTAGTAAAAAGCTGCTAATTTGAAATTACAAACAGACACTTCAATTTTATTTATTTGTATAAATTTAATGAAATAAATTAAAATTTGAAAATTCTTTTTAATAAAATAAATAATTCCGCGTTTATTTCTAAATTACTTTTTAGAGAATTATTTTATTTTTAGTGAGTAACTAGCTTTTACCCGCGGCTCCACTCGCGTTGATGTCTTTAAATAACTGTCAAAGTCGTAATCATTATCATTAGAAAGTAAATAATATACTATGGTAATTTTTTATTGCTTTACTGGAACCAATAAAATTTAAAAATTCTAAAATTTAGCTTAGTTTAAAAAAACTGAAAACGTATAATTTATTATAATAACTAACAACAAATATTCAATAACTTAAACTATTAATATTTTTAAAAATCGAAAGTATCTACGTTTAATATATAATTCCTCTTTAAAAGAACTTAAAACAGAATATTCAGACTGAATTTTTTAACTTTTCCCCATAAGCTTGAATTCACCAGCCAATATATGATAAAGCTACCATTCCTCCTATAATATCTGTACTATCTCGTAAATCCTGAAGAGTCCGATTTAACGCTTCTATAGCTTTCTTGTGAGACACCGTACTTTCATCCCACACTAAAAGCTGACATTGAGGAAGCATCCAGCCTTGAGAGCTATTTTTTCTGAAATTTCAGATGAGTGAATCTTCAAATGCAAGATTAAGCGATAATATTAAAACGGAATGTGCAGTACGACCGTTGGTCAGTAAAATCGCGGCTATACCAGAAGAAGCCATAGCAACTGCTATCTTCTGGGTTTTTCTGATAGTCATTAATAATAAGTTTAGCAAAAACGTTTTTCCGGTTCCTCCAGGAGCGTCGAGAAAAAAGAGTGCACCACTGCCGGATTATATTTTGCGTAACATTTGTTGGAAAACGTGACTTTGTTCTGGAATTAATTGAGGGATAAATTCTGTTACGCTATAAAATCGTAGTTTAATTCTCAAGCAATTTCATTATGGAAGCCATTTCCGTCGACACGTCTAGGACTAATCATTCCAAAATCATGTAGCTTCTTCCGAACCATTTTGAAAACCTTTATTGCGTTTCGTTGTAGATGCGTTCATATAAAGGCATATTTGGTTGTACTTGCTGCAATCGTCGCAAAATATATTCCGCTATGTAGTCTTTGTACTTATTCCAAAAGGTTGGAGGATTAGAAAGACCGAAGATGAAATAAGTACTGCGTAAAGCTCCATAATTTTACTCAGCGAGTGACATTGTATGGCTTCCTCCATAGTAATATCTAGTATATCTTCAAAGTATCCATATAAAATATCTAGGTTCAGTATGAGTGAAAAAGTTTGTGCAAAATAAGAATATTGTATAATTTGGTTTAAAAATGTTCAAAGTAGTAAATATTCGATAAATCAAAACTTTTTATGAAACAGTCAGTTAATATTACTATAGAATTTTCAATATCACGCGCGCGCAATTCGAAAAAACTTTATTTCGTTTCCGTCTTTAAAAAGTGGGAGAAAATTTGCATTAAAATATCTGAGACTGTCGGAATAGAGAAATTCTTAGCCAACTTGGCGATATTTCTCAAAATTTGAGTTTGACATTTAACAAACGTAACGTAAATAATAACCATAGAAAACCATTTAAAAAATTGCTTTTTGCAAAGATGCTAAATAACACTATGTTTCAGTTATTTGTTGCAAATGTGAGAAAATATTTATTAAAATTTCCATTATTGAGCAAATGCATAATTTTGCGCCAACTTGGCGGGGAGTAAGCAACGTCCCACGGTTTTACCTGCATATTTCCCGTTCCCGTAGGAATATGGAGATAAACTATATCTTATGTTACTCGCTGATAATGTAGCTTTCCATTGGTGAAAGAATTTTTAAAATCGGACCAGCCGTTTCCGAGATTAGCCGGAACAAACAGACAGACAGACAAAAATTTTAAAAATTGGTTTTTTGATATACGTACCGTATATGCCTATAAATGCCTAAAAAGCTGCTAATTTGAAATTACAAACAGACACTTCAATTTTATCTATTTATATAGATTAAGGTGACTCTATGTCCAGAATCGTAGTTTTAAAACAACATATAAATGGGTTTTTGTATATTTAGTGTTAGTTCAATTAGAATATACATATAAATCGTTTATAGAATATAATTGCAAATTCGAATGTAATTTTTCTGCAAAAAAAAAAGAAGAAAGGATGACATATTTTCAAAACATTCTCCTTTTAAGAAAAATGTTTCTATAACAATAATATTTTGTTATAGAATATTTAGAATATTTTTATGTAGCCAAAGCTTCAGCGCAAAGTCTGAAAAAGAATTTTTCAAATATACAATTCAGGAGTGGATTTATTCAAAATTTATTATATCAGAATAGAGATATTTTAACAAAGACACCGATTGAACAGTTGATTATTTCAATTGATCGAAACTGAAAATAATGGGATTTTTTCAAAACTTTTGGTTCAGTCTCTGCATAGAAGAGTCCTAGCTTTATCCAAACAAAATATTATTGTTGAAGAAACATTTTTCACAAAAGGATAATGTTTTTGAAAGTATGTCGTTCTTTCTTCATTTTTTGACAAACAATTGCATTTAAATATTTTTTTTTATTTTAATAATATTCTTTAAACAATTTTATATATGTTTTCTAACTCAACTGACACTAAACAGCAATAAAAAAATCCATTTAAACCCTTTTTTATAAAATTAAGGGGTTCCGAACATTGGCAAATCAAATTTTAAATAAGTGATACAACATCTCTTCAGAGACATACACAAAGAGGGGGATCCACGGGTTCGGATACCCCTTCCATAGCCCTTAATTTTTTTTAGATTGATGATAATCCTATATAAAATTTAATTAAGGCCGCCCTTCCGGTATAGTGGTTAGTGACGCTGACTTCGGTGCCGGAGTTCCTGGGTTCGAATCCCGGAGAAGGCATGGATGTTTGTAAATGTATAGTGCATTTGCGGCACGAGAGTAATCTAAATAGCCGTCGAGTCGCAAGTCTTCTCGTGAGGTTGGTGGAAGGGGAAGAGAGATAGGAGGCCCTGACCACTCCCAGGGTGTTCTCAATCAAAATTGAGTTGGAACCGAGCAAAATCGTGCTGTCATCCTTATGGTGCTCAAAGCTAAGGCTGACGACAGGCATAGAAATCTAGCCCTTCACCACGATGAATTTCGTGGACCTTAATCTGATGTTACTATCGCGGTCAGGTGGTATAAGTAACAATAGCAAAATTTAATTAAGTATTTTTATTAACAATTTATTTTATTAATTCAATAATTTACTTTTTACTGTTTTTCTGTTCCCAATATCGACACAAACAAACAAAAAAAATATTTTTAGCGGCGTATTGAGATATGATACGAGAATGATGAACTTTCGACCCGGACCCCCCCCCCCTTTGAAAAATGTTTGTGTGCGCCACTGAATGTCTTCCTGACTTAAAAATTTTTTAATTATTTGTTTGAAATATACTTTATTTCGCATCCATTTGTAATTGATTGCAAGAACTTTTTAAATTACCATTCATAACACACTATATTATCATTATGCATACGTTTCTAAAAAACTTCTGCATCGCATAGATTAGAACAATAATATCGATTACAAATCCAATAATAGTATACATTTCGTTTCTTTATCTTTTCCAAAATCAGGAAACCATTTCTCTGTCTTGCAGAAACGTGTATATTTAATCAGAAAAAACAAAAAGAAAACCGATTCAATTCCAAAGCTTTGTTAGAAAGCCACAAGTAAAAAGATTTTCTTAATAGCCCAATGATATAACGACACAGTTCCCCGTCCATTAAGATGGCAAATAAATCCGATAGTTTTCCTTTCTGTTTCCGTATTTTCTCCCTGTTGTAATAGCTGGTCCTAGAGCTCTAGCACGCGATGCAAAAACTTCGGTGGTTTCTTTGTTCTATCAGTAAGCTAAGTGCGTCATTCAGTGTCGGAGGACCAAAGAGATTGATATTAAAGTTGGAAGTCTTAATATTTCTGCTTGCAAGAACAATTCTGAAGAGGTGAGAATTTTTTCTCTTTTCAGTTGTGTTTAACATGGTACGATTTACGCAAAAATATTTAATTTACGAATTTTCAAAATTTGGTTGGCTTTTATGTGTGTATACTACATAAAACAGATTTTGTGCTCAAAATTTCATAAAGAGCCAGCCATTTAATTTTTTAAGGAAAAAAACTTAAAATTTGTAAAGTGATTTTAAAATGCTACTCCTCCTACAAAAATTTACGTACACGCATGAAATTTGATTTACAAGTACATCAAACCATCTATAACAAAAGTCGGTATGGGTTTTGCGATAACATGATTGGTATTCGTACAATACTTCTTTTTATGAATGCTTATTGAAAATTCCTTTAAAAATGTGTAAATTCTGAGTTCAATTATTTTTAAAAAAATAAGTATTGCTTTGATTCAAAAATGAATACCAACTTTTATTACATGTACTATTAACAATAGGTAAAAAAAATTTCAAAGCTTTAGGCACAGTAGGAAAAAAAAGTCTTAGCATTTTAAATGAAGACAAACTAGTTATATTTTATCTTTCCGAGATAAATAAGTTTAAAGTTTTGATTTGCCATTGAGATGTGAATAAAAACGAAAGTAAAAGCTATCATAATTCTGTGTATTTTAAGTTTAGAGCTTTCAAATTTTGTGAGGATATAGAAATAATTATAAAGAATAATTTAGGCTAAGAAAATTGGATTTGATTTTTTTGGACCGATTTTTGTCAATTGAATCCTATTGTGTCCCCTTAAATCACTGGACATTATGGCGGAACGAAAAAACATTTTCTGAATTTCAAAACCTACCAATGCGAAAAGGATGTTTTAATAGACGAAAGGGAAAATAAAATGAAAAAATTAATTTTTAAGTTGAGAAATGCCACAGGGGAAATGAAGTTAAAGTATTTGAGTGAATTGAAAAATTAAACAAAACAGATTGAAGGATAAAGAAGTTGAGTGTTTTCAGTTAATGAGGTAATTCTACGTGAATTGCAAATTAAACAAAACAAAAAAAAAACTTTTTGCATATATCAGCTGAATAAAAAAAAAACATATTTGTTAAATTTAAAATCTGAAGGTCTAATAGCTGATAAAAAGGATTTTTTTTTATTTATAACGCCCCATGACTGTCTTGTGGGTTGGGTTTTGAAAACACCTTCCTAAGCTGATCTCTGCTCAGCAAAAGTAACATATTGTTACAAATGTTGTGTAATGAATGCTTAAAATAGTGTAAATAATTTATGTCTGGATGTGTAATACGTTAATATTACTTTCTGTCGTATTTATTTTATGTTAAAATTGTAATATTCGCAAGTAAGGTTGTTCCTTACATAAAATGGCGATTCAATGGAAACAGCGAAATGTTGGTGATAGAGCCAAATTGGCATCATTTTTGGCAACTTGGCGATTGATTGATCGGTACAGAAGTTTCTTTGCTGTAGTGCCACCTGGTGAGGAGCTGTAACAAAGAAGATAGCACAAAAACCTTCTCAATAAAATAATACATATACATGCCAATTTTCATAGTTATCGGTTGAACGGTGTTGGAGTGAAGCGATTTCATGTTTTCAAACATGCAATTTTATATAGAGCGATATTTGGATCAAGCTTCATAACATGAAGCCTTAATTGATCCTCTAAGTGAGCATGTCTAGTAGTGTTGCCATGTGGCACAAGATGACGTTCTAACAATAGAATTACACAACTGGCGATTCCCACGAGCACTCATTGAAACATACATTCATACCGTTCTTTTTTTAATCCCAATGACTTTTCACACTGTTGTAATCTATAGATAATTAAATATTAATTAATACAAGTGCTAGCTTTTAGGAAGGCCGCGGGTTCCTCACCTCTGCACTATTCAGTACTCATTTATCAATAGTAATTTATTTATTTTTTGGTTATTTATATTGTAGACAAATAATTTTATTTTAAGTTTAAAATTATCTAACACAAATTAAGTATTTTCTTCCCATTTTTTTTAGAAAATAAAGCTCTTTATGATAATATGAAATTTTGAAATTATTTTTTATATAATCATATTTCTCCTGATCTCCATGACATAAAACATTTTTTCCACATAGGTAGGTCCCGATTAATAATAATTTTTCCCCCTGAAAAACACACACACACAATCTATTCCACAGAACATCAAAGTGTGACACAAAAAAAAACGAGACTAAGTGTGCAGCTTGCAAAAAGAGTGGAGTTGTCATCCCACGCACCTCCTCTATCCATGTGGCCAGTTTCGCCTTAATCGATCACGCCAGTTGAAAGTACTGTATAATTAAGTAAATAGGTGAAACTGCATTCTGCCGCAAAAATGTCGAATCAACATCAAATTTCTTGTGAAACTTAAGAAATCAGCCACGAAAACATTCAAATACTAACCAAGACTTATGGAGATGAAACTTTGTCTTGTGCATATGAGTTTGAAAGGTATAAGAAGTTTTCAGGGGAAGGGTCAGTGTGGAAGATGTGATGAACTTGTTGAGAGCCCAATGTCAGCGATTGCAGACATTGCCAAAATAGCCAAAATTTGTGATGTGAGTGGGTTCCCACTCATATCAGTGATCACACTGTTAATCAACACAACTCTCTCTACTTTGAAGAACTAAAAAGACTTCGTGAAAAAATTAGGGGAAAAAAGGTCAGAATTGGGGAGTGAGATATGGCTGTTTCACCAAGACAATGCATCTGCTTACATGGCCCAATCTGTCAAGAAGTTTCTATTCAGCAAGAACATTACTATGATGGGACATCCTCCTTATTTACCTGATTTGGGCCCTTTTTACCTGAAGGGAACCCATTTTACCTCAGCTGAAGAGGTTTAGGCAAAAACGGAACATCTAAAGGGACTTCCAAACCCTCGTTTCAGAACTGTTACCAACAATGCCAGCACCGAATGCAGAAGTGTGTTAATGTTGAAGGGAACCACTTTGAAGGTGATACTGTCACGGAGAACTGATTCTGTAAGTACAATGATATATTGGACCACACAGTCTCGGGTTTGTGTGTGTGTCACACTTCGTATTTTCCCTAAACTTTACTTTTCCAATTACATTTTCCCCCCGTATTATAAATTTTTGTATTATATGAAAGCTGATCTTGTATGCAGTATTTAGAGATATGAAAATTAATTAATACACAATAATATCCCGTTTTATTTATCTAAATTTTTTTATCATCAATTTGTTTGATAATCATATTTAAGTGTAGTTTTTTAATAATGATTATTGGATTTTATAACGATTAAATAATTAATGAAACAATTTATTTAGTGCCGTAGGGAATATTGTAAATAATAAAATATTGTTCGACTTTGAGTTGAAATGAAAATCTGTGCACGTATTGAATGTTATCTAAATTTTAAGAATGTAAAAAAAAAAAATAGATTTATATATTGCATGTAATAAACTTACAATCTTTGTAAGTTCAAATTATTTAATGCTAATTCGATATAATTTTTTTCAAAAACTAGCTTCTCTCTCAATATATCGGTTAACTTAATTTCAAAATCGATTCCAAGATTTTTTTTAAAAGCGTATACTAGTTATCTATTATAACTCAAAATCAAAAAGAAGCGGGAAATGTGCTTTGAATGATGACGAATGGGTTGAGCAACGATAAGTTGAATGATACAGAACTGCGTTAAATATAAAATGTGATAATGCCACTTTTCAGTCTTGATTCCAAATCATGAAAACGTGTTTCTTTTACCAGAAACGTTTACCCCTGCTCTCTAATAAATATTTTAATTTTCTAGAAAGATTTTAAACTTGTATTTTATTAATATCAATACATTTTTGTGCAATAACCAAGAATTTATATGGAAAATTTGTTTCTAAATGGGGCTTAACCTTTAAAATTAGGCCTTTGAAATTACCCTTCTATTGTAGATTTTCTTCTAAAGGAATACCACATTTTTCCGAGAATTTTCGGGAAGGTTTTTAACTCTCCACGACCTTGTCATCTCCATCAAGGGCAAAGTAACAAATGTTTATTGTCCAGAGGGAAAATGAAGAATGAATTCACAGGACACCCCAATCACTTCTTAGTTTCCAAGTAAGAATAATGCTAGGAGGGAATGAACGTTGAAATATTGATGTACATAAACACTAGGCAGGTTTCTTTTAAACATGTTAGACGGGGTTAGGCAAATATTTTTGATGATTACCAAAAATGAAAGAGAATTTGGTGGCTCAATATAATTAATAGTAAAAAGCAATAATCACTCATGTATTATATTGTACTAATTCTGACTGTTTGCTAACATCAAATTTTGAAGCAATACGATAGTTATTGGTGACGTAATTTGTAATTCTGAATTTAACTCGAAAAGCAATGAAATTGAAGAAAAACGACTTATTTTATAAATAAAATATAAATTAAAATTTTCTTATTATTCATATAATTATTTTTACATTAGTATATATGATTTATCATCATAATAATACGGAAAAGTATAAGCGAATCCTTTTAGAATAAATTCTATACATTTTTAGGTTTGAAATTTAAATAAGGAAAGGATATATATGTATATTCAAAACTCGAAGAAATATTAAAAATTCAAGTTGAGAGCTAAAGTAGCTACAAACATTGTAGGATGGGAATTGCTTTTAATGAGGTCAAAACGAGTTTTATTTATTTATTTTTCAAGAGGATAGCCAACCTTTCCCCTCCTGTTTGTAGAAATCCAAAAGACTATAATAGGCATACATCTAAAATGCATTTCATATATAAGCAAATTCAAAGTGTAATTACATAAATTACAAAGTGCATTGTAACAATTCATTACATAAAAAACTTTTATTATTAATAATGATAAAGTTAA